>JAPXVT010000017.1:14459779-14470114 GCA_029823135.1 Acanthurus reversus | reverse complement strand
CCTTTGCCTAATGTTTGTAAAATACAAGCCAGTGTTCCATTTGTCTGCCAGTTATTAGATAACACTGCGAGGTGCACATATACACGAGACCCCGGCTCAGTGTTTGGAATGCTTAATGAGTTCAACATCACATCAGACTTCAGACACAGACCAACTGTGCTCCTACAATTACTAATTCATGAATTTCTTTGCTCAGGGTGTAATTTTATTATTTGTTGTGAGTACCCTTTGTTTGGCTGTGACAAAACAGCGTGGGACACACTTGCAGATCTTCATCCGTGTTATATAAGGGTGGTGTTAGTGTGATTGTGGTTAAAATGTGACTGTGGTGATTTCCAGCTAGCAAAAGCCACAGAAGGATAATCACCAGGCTTCTTTTAACAGTCGTCCGAGTGACAGTGTAGCCATAGAAACGCTGGCAATGAGGCAGGAACTCACAGTTGCAGTCAGTGTGAATGATTAGGCCTAATTTCTGCCTTGTAAGTTGTAAATTAAGCATATTTTTCAAAAATGTGTCAATACAAATATATTATGGGTACACCTGTGCAAAGGAAGTGCAACACAAAACAGCAGCACTGCGATCAATCTTTATGGGGCTCATCATGAGCAGTTTCGGGAGAATTTCATGGTAATTTGAGGCCTTAGTTCGCACTTGAACACATTATATTGAGACATGTGTCTAGGTTTTGTAAATGAGGTGAGCAAAATATTATAAATGCTTTTAAAGTCAAGTCTAAAGCGGATTTATTGGCTTGAGTACAAGGTAGCAACTGGAGTGCCTGTGTTAAGCAATAAGATCATAGTTCAGCACTGTAACAATTACCAAACAGGAGGAGATTCAGGACAACTGTTTATTGTTTATTTTGAGGAATTTGTTTTAGTCTTCCTTTGATAAACTGTATTATGCATCTGCTTTGGTGTTGGAGTTTTGAAAGTTTAAAGATGACAAAAGAGGCTTAGTTATTTTTTTCTTTGTTAGCAAAGTGGGATGTTGCGTGCCAACTCTCTGCTCTCTATCCGGCCTGTCATGCTCGATTTGAGCAACTCCCATGTAGCTAAGTACTGGGCATGTCACTGCCGGTGTCTGCAACATCTTTCCCCAGGGCACATGGCTACACTCATGTTTGCACAGTTATCCTTCAGAGGACACTGCATTGACTTTTATTTATTGTGTTCAACCTAACAAGAACCATAACCTTACCCATATGTGAACTCTAATGAAAGAAGCCGCATTGTATAACCCTGTAGGTCCAATAAGGTTTGTCCTTACACCAATAATGGTCCCCAGCATGCAATAGGAAAGTAAACACAAACACACACAAACACACTTACACATATGTTTGCACAGATATCCTTCGTAGGACTTTGTATTGACTTTTATTCACTGTGAACAACCTAACCAAGACTTTAACCCTGACCTTGATCTACCTCTATTCAAACTTGTACACTACCTCTGATGACAATATTGTTGTTGTTTTTACTAAAAAAGGGTCCCCAATTGGCAATAGGAAAGTACAAACACAAAACACACTCACAAACACAAACACACAGACCACATGCATCATCTAAAAAGGTAAGAAGACACAACGAAGCAGATACACACAAGATATCAAATCCATACTGAAATAAAACATCAAACACCACAGCAACCATTTATAAAGACACACACACACACACACACACACACAAGCTCTCACAGTTGTGCGTGTGGTGCATTTTACTGTCACTGGAAAATATAAACGGTTTTACGCTTGGGCACAGCGAATTATAATGCAAATATATGACAGTGCTGCTTGCACGTTTGCCCATAGGTTGACAAGAACAAACGTGGTATGGAGATTTCCCCTCATTCTGCCTCACCTCGAACGCCAAGGGCAAATGGAAATGGTTTAGTGGGGCGTATCGGCCCCAACATAACCCTGGCAGGGAACTTTGGTCTCCTCTTTAATTAATGAGTGCCAGCGTTTTGGAATGTAAATACGCAACTAAGCAGGCAGACTGTGCAGTGATGTGAAAAAGCTTGACTGCGGGATTATGCATACATTTGACTGTCTATTAGATTTGAATTTCCTGTCATCCTGTGCATGATATCATTGATTCTTTATCAAGCGGCACAGTGTACCAGGCAGATGATAACTGAGTCCCTGATCCAGCTTTGTTTAATCTGTATTAAGTTCCACTGTAGGAATATTTTTGCTCCATCACAGCACACATACTTGACCACTTGCAAAGAACCTTCAGTTACTGTCGCAACAGCTGTCAAGTTGTCCTTTCTCATACAGCAGATATTCAGATTTTCTTATCACAACTCTTAGCAATTCTTTAACATTATGTTCTTGACATTTTATACAGATTTAGAAATCTACCTTTTAGCCAGCAAAAGATTAATTTGTGAATTTAAAATAAGATATCTCAGATATTCACTTAAATTCTAAAGCCTAGTTATGGCCGGACTGATATATGGAAGTTGGGATATGTGTTGATAAATAATGTACAGCACTATCTGTGTAACTCATTATAAAGATTAGCTATCTTGATGAACTCTAACGTTTTGTGTAAGTGTTGTAGTTTAAGACGCTTTTCATAATGTGCTGTAGCCTACAAATGGTGAATGTTAGCAACACCCTGTGTACATGTCATTTGCCATAATGTTACAGCTATGATTACTTTAATACTCATGTAAGACTTTCGTGTCACGGCAGTGGCGGCTATTGGCTTAACTACATTTCATATTGAGGTAGTGGCAGCACTATTTTCTGAAACAAAATAGGCTAGCTGGTAGCATGATAGGTTGATGTAGCTATGGCTGCATGCTAACATTTCTTCAAGATGAGCTGTGATGTTATGGAAGATGTTATGCGCACATGGTGTTGCTAATGTTCACCATTTGTACAACATATTATGAAAAACATCATAAACTACTAAACGTACACTGACAGTTCAGCAAGATAGTCTTCACAAGTGAATGCAGCTTTGTTTTTGAAGTGTTACTCAGATGAAATTACTGCCTCTTTTTGTTTCACATTCAGTCCAGCCAATTATAGGTTAAGGTAGGACAAACCTAAGTTAGGCAGTTATTAGACTGTCTTCATAACATGCTAAGCTAACATAATTTATTATATTTTCATATAATGTAGAATCTAATCCGTAACTCTAATGACTAATGACTACTAATGTTTGTAACTGTGTTTCTAAAATCCTTCTTGGCCTTGTAACATTTATGTCTGTAGACGGCTAATTAGCCAGGCAAAGCTAATGATTGAGTAGAGTACATTTGACATTAGAAATCCATGACACCATTGGAATTCTAACGTGGATAAAACACTTTACAAAGCTCCATTGTTTTGATTTTTAAGCCATGATTGCACATACCAGAGCACTTTCAGTTTCCTTTTGTGGGGCTAATAAAGATGTATTTTAGGATATTATCTTATCTTACAATTGCTGTTAGGGTCAGTTGTTTAGTAAAAACATCTAATTACAGGGCTGTCATGTTCTACACTCTGTACTGGAAATAATTAGCAAAAAATTACGCCACAGTCCATGAACTGATAATATGAGTAATTGAGTAATATCCAGTAAGTCATTACTTGGTGGGTTTTTGTGTGATGAAACCTTCACCTCATGCCCACATAGAAGTTGTATAGGTGCATAAACAATTGGTGAAGAAATGTGATATCCAGCAAGGTGCTGATGAAGACTTTCTCTTTCCTGTTTGGTCAGCAGAAATCAAAATGTGGGCCCTGAATTTAATGTGTCAAAATGAGACTGAATTATGGATCATCAGTACCAAAAGCTTCTAATGCACTGCAGCCTGAGCCAAATGAAAAGAGATCGCCTTTCGCTGAGGGACTTTTACAGTATTTAATAACTTAAAAAACGCTGCTGGTGGCCCTTTGGAGGCAACTTGGTTTTTAATCGAGGTGTAAGTTGGCCTAGGGTTGAAAACAGATGTTAGATAACAGCAGAGTTAATAATGTCTTTTTACATGGTAAAACAAAATTAGAAGTAAAGGCTCACAATGATGAACTTCAGAATAAATTTGTCGGGTTTTTATGTGTGTGTGTTCTAGCCAGCTAGTTTTGCCTCTAGTGGGGCACAGGAAAAAAAAAAAAGTCTTTTTATTATCCCATGTAAATAAGCAGAGCGCTTTCTGCAGAGGCAATAATATTTGCTGAATATCTACAAAAACAACAATAGTCCCCTGTGCCATATCCCTGTGAAACACATTTATTTATAAAATGATGATAATACAACTGTGGAGACAGGACGCTAGAAGCCAATTATTTATCCCTTTGCAGAAAATAACCATATGCGGTCAAACAGGTAAACTGATGAGGTCAATCGCTCTCTTGGAGTTTTCAAAAGGTGCTAAACAGGCTCAGAGACGGGAAAAAATTAAAAGTGGAGAGAAGGTGGTTTTTAGAAGTCAGCGAATCCTAGAGCTTCAGCCCATGACTCCGGGGCCCGGCACACACCACAGAGAAGCTTACTAATGAGGCCAGTCCCGCCGTCCCAGGCAAGCGCCCCCAAAACCTCCCAACCCAGCACTCTTCGACTTATTTCTTCGTGTTTGTTTAAGATATCTGCAGGAAATAGGGACCCTTACCCAGTGTTCTCATTTGGCCTAGCAAACAAGGGCCACTTTAATGAGGTTGTATATGATGCACCATATTTTTTTTTTTGGCAGTTATTGTTAGTTTGCACATGCAATAAGTCTCAATGCCATGCTGCCTAAATTTTTTAATAGGCAGAGCAGCATTGCCATCGTCATTACAACCCAAATTGCGGTGACAGAGGGAGGAAGGGAGCTATTATTAGGATGTGCAATGACAGTGAGTGACATGCACTGATAACAAATCAGAGCATTTCATCAAAAATGTCCCCCTAATGATTAATCCAAGTCAACTTTTTTTTTGAAAAAACATAACTCGACAACACAGCTCAACAAAAACTTTCCCCTTCAATCAATATTGTCTCAAGTAATGAGGTGTCAATTGGATCACTCCATCTGGCAGCAGTGTTTTTTTGGAGGGGGGGGGATCATGTTCCAGCATGCCCGTTGGCAGGTACATCCTCTGAATGTCAACTAGATTCACATTTCTGCGACAAGGATGATCAACTCATTAGATACAGTATAATGGACACATTTTTAGCAAGAAAAAATGGTGATGGGCAAAACCCCAACTCTCTGCAAGTGCCAGTCAGGGCTGTCTGCCTGTTGTTCCATCTGACAATGCTTACTTTATCCCCCTGCCTGCTCCTGCACTTATAATGGCAGATGCCTTGCGTGACTGACTAACTTTTTCCTCCACTGTTTTCATTAAAAATCCATCTAAGTTTATTTAGAAGTTATTGGTTGGTTAAAAGTCAGACGAGGAGCCTGAAACTGCTCATCAACGTCCTAAATAAAATCATTTCCAGTATCTTGTTGCAATGACAAATTAAAAGTGAAACTTCATTTACACTGCTATTAAAAGTATCCAAAGTTTTTGAGTTGGATCAAATCTGTCTGATTTAAAAAGATTTTCTCCATGAGTTTTAACCACTTAATTTTAATTTCTGACTCAATTTAATTTGTTACTACAGAAAATACAGCACAGCACAACGCCTTCGGGATTGTTACTACAGCACTATGTTTTTTGATTAAGCCACATTCAGACCAGAAACAGACTATTACAATCATTATATTATCTGCCCCGTTTAAGTTCAATCAAAAATGAGATCAACATCTAACACACAGAACGCACACGCGCCTAAATCATGTCACTTGCTGCATTTAAATTGGAAGAGAAACAGGAAAGAGAAAAAAAAGACCACTTAATCATTATTATTATCAACTTCATTATTAGATACGTTTTAAAATATTCATTTAATAAGTTATGTGAAAAATCTGTTGCACAGTCGTCTCATCACCTAAAGTTACCTGACTGAGCTGGTGTAATGTTTGGAACTTGTTAATTAGATGATTTAATTAGAATTAAATTAAAAAACTCCTGATTTTAAACTGGCCAACCTTTCCCATTACCCTGTGTTAATGATAGAAGATGAATCGATTTAATATCATTGCTTATGAGATTTTTCAGTGTAATATAAGGTAATCTAATCTAATAAAAAGTAAATTCAGGGCAGACCTCAAAAGTTGGTTCTCCTCAGACTTTGGGCAGAACTTTGTGACTTTGTGACTTTTTATTAAGTTTTCTGAATTATGAGAAAGCACTCTGGTGTGTGAGGGCTAAAGGGCTAGCTTTGTTTGTGGGCAGAAAGCAAAGAGGTCATGTTTCTCGCCTCATGTACACCCCCGCCCCCCGAAAAAATGCAAGGACACAGTTGAGTCTTAAGTTATTTTGCAATATTATTCAGAAACAATTGTGCTTCCTTGTGTTGCTGGATGAGCAGATGTTGGAGAGGGATCGAGACATGCTGGAAAGATGGAAGAAATCTCGCCACAACACAGAGCACTCGGCATGAAATCTGAATACTTTTGAGAAAAAGGAGAGAGACTGAAAAATAAAAAGGTCCAGCTGACTTTTACAAATTTACCTTGAGCCTTTTCAAACTTCCACATTGCCGGACAAAAGAAAAAAAAACTTTGTGTGTGACAAAAATTTGATCCCACAGCATCAATGAATTTATCAGTGTTGATGAATTCATCTCATACCAGTCAATGTGGGGAAAGGACGATTTTATTTCTCACAAGTTCTTATTGGTTTTACACTCAGCTCGGAGGTGGTTGCAGCAACAGTGCATCTAAGAATAACAAGGCCTAAAAATACACAGGTAAATCTCTGCTCGGTAACCGCAGGGACCCGGCTTCACCGTCCACCGAGGGAGCTCGCTGACTAATGAAGTTGGGAAGCTTAGAGCAATTAGACACATCAAAGCTCGAATCTGAAAATTAATTAGGCTCTCCTCTCTTTCGGAAGGAGCATCCGCTCATGCAGCAGCTAATTAGCATACCGCCATCAAAACATGCAGGTGCCAGTGTTGTTTGCTGCTAAGACCAATTTTAGAAACCTGTGCTTCTCATGTGTTTTGGACAGTCAAAAATGGGGAACGGTCACAACGGAGGCCTATCAGGATCTTATGAAAATCTCAGCTGTGGCAAAAAAAGGTAGTGACATTAGGTTTTTATTACTCCTGTGGATTGACTGACACATCTCATCAGTATGATTTTAATGTGGCGTGGAGGTCTCAGTCACCCTCAAAATCTGTAAGTGCGAGTCTGCGCAGGTTCAGTTTGCTTGCAGTCGATGCACAACATGCAGTTTCCTCATAGTCCGATTTGTTCAACTCCTTAACTTGGGTGTGTCGCTTCAAGAAAAGACTTAAGGTCTCGTGTTCACTTTTAATGTCAAAAAAAAGAAGCTCTAACGTTCGCTGAACTCGGCGGTCGTGTTCGGGCCTTCATTAGCCACCCCAATCAGGTTTTTGCTGTGTGAAGTCACATCAAAGCCCGGGCAATCACATGCTCATTCACACTAATGAAGAGCTCCTTCAAACACAAGTGCTCATTATTAACGACACCTGATTTTAAATGCGAGGTGTATTATGTAAATCTCACCTCCCCCCTCTTTTTCAGCCCTGTGCGACACAATTCTGTAAATTCCAGAAAAAAAAAGCAATATTTTATTTTATTATAAATCTGCTGAGGGAGAATGGAGAGTAATAGTAAATTGAATATGTTGTATATTTCATTGTTCCGACTCAATTTGCAATGACAAAATGGGTAAATAATGCATAACTTCACATTGATCAGTTATATGACAGTAATCAGGGCTTCTTAACCTGTTTCCTCATGGTAATATATTAATCATTTCCCTCAGCCACTCTGCTGTGAAAATTAATGTAGCCCAGTATGTTTTCCCTTTAGGCTGCACTTTGATTAATGAGCCTGGTTGCTGCTATGCTACTCTGCTTCAAGAAGGGAAAAAAAATCAGCCCAATAAAGTTGCAAAAGTTCACAAACTACCCACGTCCATCAATGCAGCAAAAGTTGATTGCAGCGAGCGATACAAGACAAGTTATTGGGAAAAAAACAGGAGGCATAAAACGGTTTGGATAATCTCCTTACGGTGATAATGAGTCAAACTCTGTCGGCAACAGGAACTGAGACGCAATTCGGGTTTTACAAGTCAACACGTTGGAGGCCCACAGGAAAACAAAGTTTAACTCAGGGTGGGAGATAAATTCCAGCTGTAGACAAAGCCTATATTTCTGTGTCCCTGCAGTTTTGCTCTAATCTGTCTCTCTCAGCCCTGTAAGCTATTAAAGGCCAGACAAAGGCAGTCCAGAGTTAAGCACCCTGTTGGGAGATCTTATTTACAGTGTAACTGCCACTTTGACTGCCTGCCACCTCTGTCTTGCTCCTGTGCTTCCTCCTTTTTCCCCTCCGTCTACTATTTTCTCTCCCTCGCTCGCATTCTTTTCCACTTCCATCTGCTGCTGTGGGCTTTTAATCTCGAGCAGCTGAAATTCCATCTTTCAGTTTGGCTCGCCAGTCTGAAAGAGCCTGGTGTTCAACTTCTTGTTTCTGACTTGGCGTTTAATGGAACTATTGTTCAGCTTGAGGCATATCCCATTAGTTGGGGCCGAGAGTGGAGAGAAACATAAGTAATAGGAGGCCGCTGTAGCCATTTCTTTCGGACTCGCAATCCATTAAGATATTTTCCCGCCTTACTACACATCTTTACATACAACAACAACTTAAGGTCTGGTGCAACTTGATTCCAAATGTTAAATCTGGTGGTCAGCATTTGTTTTAGTTCTCTTGCCCTCATTAGTTACATCCCAATTGGGTTTTAGTCCCTTCTGTCTGGAGGATTCACAACAAAATATTCCTAACTTCTTTTCGTCTAGATGCAGAGAGTATGTGAAGGAAAAATAGTCCCAACCAAGGCCAGAAGCAACAACAAGAAAAAAAATCCATACTGTGACACTCAGCTTTTCTACAAACTGTCAGCAAGAAAATATACCCGGGGAAGAATTCATCATTTGCATAGTACCTTTAAACGGCCTGACACCAGTAATAAAAATGTATTAGCTCGCCAGGACATGGGAGGCTGTGTTGTGCTGAGTGTGTTGCCTTGCAGTGCTGAATAAGCTAAGGCTACAAAACTTCCTCCTGGGTTCGTGACATGATTCTACCAGGAATTGATCTTATAATTGTGCGACTGACGCCTCGTGTGTGTGGTGTTATTGCCAACACACCTCCCATCCCAGGCACCTCGTGCCTCGCCAGCCTGAAATTGTTCTGTTGCTGTAGCGCCTCAGGCTACAAACTCTCTGTTGGTAAACATTCCTATTCAATTATTACTGAAAAAATAATGTTGTTGTTGCAAGGTGGTGTCATAATAGGAAGTACTGACAGGTAAGTATTTTGGAGAGGGGAGGAGGGGGGTTGATTTCGCATCAGTCTGAGCACTTCCCACCAGCACAGTATCAGCACCAAAGGAAATAATAATCACCACTTATGCCAAGTCTTCCAACACGCTCATTATCAGTGGATGTAAATAAGTCAATTAGCATTCAGACCATCGACTTGCAGCTATGGCCCAGCTGAAACAGGTTCATTATTTTTCATTTTCATTCATATTCCAATAATAACTAATAAACAGGTTTTTCACAGCAGCAGTTTCAGGTATTCAGAAGACACAGATTTTAGCGTTTGGCACAATGCCTGTAAATAGGAATGTGTTTTTGTCACGTCAATAGTGGCAAATTAAGGAATGTTTACCGAGGTCATCAATAATATTAAGAAGTTCTTTACAGCTGAGATTATTCTAAGGTTCAGTTTTATCTAGTTTAGTATCAGTATTTATTTTCTGTTTCTGCTATCATCATTAAAGTAAGGATGTGAGCTCTGACACTTGACATGAGATTGATTTTATGTATGTATGACTGTACAAAGGGAGACACCATGAAAAAAACAGTAAACAAAATTTAAAAATAAAAATATACGCTTTTTTTTCTTCAAAGATATTTTTTGTCACTTGAGGGAGTTCTTATTATACTGGTTAATGTTCAAATGTGAATTTTGCTCAAATTTTGGTTTTAATCTGTTACTTGATGCTATAAAAAGAGGGTGTATGGGCGGGACCTCGATCTGTCCATCACTACTGCACAGACTGGCTTCAAATGACACCACCAATGCAAGACGGCAGCACCTGTATCAGGGATATTTTGGCAACATTTTTATATAATGGGAGAAGGTGGAGACACATGATCCATCTCTATTTACAGTCTTTGGTATGTTCACAAATGTTTGACACCCTCAATAATTCATTAAAATGACACAATTTATTGTTCAAAAATCACGAAAAGAATGTTATCGTA
>JAPXVT010000017.1:14399534-14410020 GCA_029823135.1 Acanthurus reversus | reverse complement strand
CAAATCCAGCTTGCCCGGATATGTTTGAATCTCAGATTTAAGGGAAGTGCAGAGTCATCTCCCCCTCTAAAAGTTGCATGTGAACATCTCTCTCGTGACAAACCTCGCAAAAAATACAAGTCAGTAGAGTCAAGTTCTGGCATTTTAAGGCACATAAACATGAGAAAAAACATTTTTAAGGGGAAGGAGACTTTAAAGATGCAGAGTTGACATGAGTGCATGCCCTGCAGAAAATACCACAGAGATGTTATAAATAGAATAAAAGGAACGGATTCAGGGGGCATCACAGCGGTGTGGCGGTTAGCAATGTCGCCTCATAGCAAGAAGGTTCATGTTCTCAGCCTTCTTGTGTGGAGTTTGCATGTTCTCCTTGTGACTCCAAATTGCCTGTAGGTGTGAATGTGAGCGTGAATGGTTATTTATGTATCAGCCCTGTGATGAACTTGCCACGGATAGCAGTTACAGTATATAATGAATGGATGCATGGAATGTTAGCGACATCCGGTAACAACCGGCTTCAGGGAGCATCACAACCCCTCTTTCAGCCAAGGTTGAACGAACAACCATTTGTAAGATCAGCTGGTATGAAAATAAATCAGTCATCAAACTGTCATCTGTGAAACCTTCTTTTACAATGGAGCTTCAAATCCAGCATGCTGGTACAGTTCCTGCGTTTTATTGCACGTTGTGGAGTTTTGTGACCAGCAGCTAACCCGCTGATGGCTTCCTCAATATACACCTGACTATTAGTGCTGTTTGAGAGTTTGCTGTGCATCAAAGAAAACCTGCAGCCTTTCATCACGCTTCTGCACAACTGGTCACCTCCCTTCTTTACTCATCCTGTGTCTCTGTCACTGTTTGTGTATCTCGATCATTATCTTTCTGCGCGTCTGTTTCCTCTGTCTCTCCCTCTATGCCCGGTATTGCTGCTTTAGCCTCCTCGTCTCCAGGGAACTCAGGCAGGCGTGAAGCAGCAAAGTGCACAGTCACAGTTGCTCATTGGAGGAAGAACTGAGGAAAAAGAGGAAGAAAAAATAAGGGGGCAGGAACATGGAAAGAAATGTGAAAGAAAGGATGTAGGAAAAAAAAGGGAAAAAGACATCAAGGTGGGCAGAGCAGGGAGGGAAAAAGTCAAGCTGCGAGGCGAAGGAGGGTAAAAAGTAAGAGGAGTGAGTGGGAGAGGAGGGAGGAGGGGGAGCGTTCTAGGCTTGTGTTCCAGTTAATTACCACAGAAGGCCCCGGGGCTGCCGTTAGACATATTTTCCTCACCAATTTTTTTTTTTTTTTTATTACAAACATTAATTAATTCAGAGCCTTGTCATCTCGTCTTACATGGATGGGCCCTTCGACCCCTTTTCTTACGCCTCACTTGCACCGCTGGCAGACACACTGTGGGCTGTCACATGGGCTAAGTACAAACAGGGAGGTTTTAAGTGCTAAGATTTATAGCGGTGTTACCGTCTGGGGGGGGTGGGAGAAAAAAAAAAAATGTGGGCTAAATATGTCGTAGTTTTCATCGGGGTTTTTTATGTTGCACCGAGGCTACGCAGTCAAAGTCTTTAAAGTCTCCTGATGACAGCGGCTGTGCAAATGAAAAGATTTGAAGTTGGCAGCGAGGCTAAACGTCAGCTGCGTAAACGCATTGTAAAAAGGTGTAGACAGGCGGTGTGCACTTAGTTTAGTACCTGCGTCTCCGGTGCCCTTAGCATAATCACTGTCTTTCATTTCCTGTATGCCGCCCCGTCTGCCTGCCTGTCTGTCTGTCACCACTCAATTATCTCTCTACCTATTCTTCCTTTTCTCTCTCCTTCTTCACTCCTCTCTTCACCTCTTCTCTTGTCTTCTTTTAAAGTGCCTCCACAAGGGAACCAACAACCCGTTTCACTGAGTGTTTATCATAAATTAAAGATTTCATTGTTACCAACCAATCCTCTTACAGTAAGCAGTTTGGGAAGGCAGGCAAGCTGTCTTGAACCCTGAAAGGAGTCAGACAAGGAAAAAATATTGTCCCCTTTTCTTTCCTTTTTTTTTCCCCCCACACTTGGCAAGCGCCAATTTAGCCCCTCATCGATCTTTCAATAGTTTCCTCATATTCTCGCACTCAGTTAACCCTACTTAAGCTCATTGTGAGGTTGGCATAAAATGAACCGCCGCAGAATGCATTTTAGACACTTGAATAATACATGAGGATGGTTTGATTTATCTTATCATGTGTCCACTTCTCAGGCTGTTTAAGTGACCGGCAATTTAAATGAAGTGCGCCTCGAATAGTTCACATAGTTGGAGCCCGGGGCACGGTGATGATTCAGGAGGCTCAGCACTGAATCACGAACTCGCTGCGTTCAGAAATTTCTCATAACCTTCGTCGCATTTCATTTCCTTCCTCATCTTTACTGTCACTCTCCTCTGCAAATTTCATATAAGTGGAAAGCATATTAGAAATACTAAAGCACTAATTAATAGGCCAGACTAAACAGTTCTTTTAGTTTTACATCTTATCTAAAATTTGACCAAAAACCTCCCACTGGTTTCTTTACAATATTATGATGAACTCCCCCATTAAATGCTACAAGAAGTGACACAGGCTGACCTTTTTGTGATTGACATCACTGTCATTAGTTTTTATTGTATGGCCTGTGGATTCAATAATGAAAGGTGATTAACTCAGCATGGCTGGATTAGGTTTATATCAGGTAAACAGTCATGCATTCATTGGACGACGCAGTGATTTTATTTGTATTTTATTGTACACCATGTTCAGCTCCTAAGGAAACAGGAAAAATGGTCTCTGCTACTTCATTATTTTTATCATGTTTTCTACAAATTTTATCAATCTCCCCGGGGTGCAACAATTCACTGATTTAAATCAATCCAGTGAGCATATTGCCTAAGATGAAGCAGTCTGAGTACAAACAGCCTGAACGTGGCCGCAGCTGGTAGGAAATCACAATGGAATAAACACAATCTTCTCTTTGTCAAAAATAATGAATAAAAATAATGACAAATAATCATACATTGCATGTTAAAAGCTGAAATAAAAATACTGTGTATACATTCTTTGTCTTGGAGTGCACAAGTTGAAGGCTTACATGTTAGCAGCAGCACAGTGTTAGCTTAACTGTGAACACTGAGCATAATAGGCCTTTTGTCACAGCCGACATTCAGACTGGTCATAGTGAAAATCACAGCTGCCATAAACAACATTAACCATGGATCTGCTCTTTTCAAGTGTCCCGTCAGAACACGTGATACCACATTCATTGCTTTCAGCTTTTAGCATGTTTTTAATCCTTGACATAGATTAGGTCACTAAGAACAAAAAATCATATTTTGGTGTTTTCTAGTTGACAAGAGATGTAGTTTATGTGTTTCAGTATTTTCAAGGATGATGACTGAATGTTTAATTGACAAAGACATGTTCGAGGTGTCTCAGGCACTTTTATTTACACTGACTGGAATGAGAACAAAATGCAAAGACAAGATTTCCATCCCTGATTGAAATGCCAGCTCACCAAAGCCGAGTAGCGTCTGAGTTGTGTTCAATCCCGGATGAGGGGGAGGGTCAGTAAAGAGGGTCATCTAAAGCCTAGAGATACCAGATTACCATCCTGCAATCCAGCACTTTGAAGAAAGAGCTTTAAAAGCAGGTGTGTAGAATCCCAGGCCTGACCTTTATCTGACCTTAAGCAGTTGGTAAAGAACCTGTTTCGCCAAGGTGCCGCTGCTCTGCGACACACTGTCCCAAAGGACAGGCCAGACACACACAGATCTAATAAAGTTGGCCACAGCACTCGAGCGAGCCTTGCAGGAGGGATTAAAAGGGGTAAACACACAACTGGCCAGCCTCGCCCCGGCTGCTGAGCAGACCTGCTACTGATACCCCAGCTGCATCCATGCTGGGATGATCAGCGACAGCCTGACTGCCTTCAGAGTGAATACTCTAGGCGATTTTGACAGGATTACCTCCAGCATCAACAAAGCCTGCCTTCTTTAACCCAAAAGCTTTGCCACTGTAGCGTAAGTGCATGGAATGATCAAGTGTGGAGACTGAGGCTGAGAAGAATGGACCAGTTCCTTTCTATTACATGAAGGATTGACGTGACAGTTTACTGAGAGTCAGGAAATAGAGGAAAACTAAATTATTAAAAACTGTTACCCCAATGCGTGTCTTGTTGTATTTTGCTTTCTTATGTTAGACTTCAACATATCCCTTTTTACTCGGCAACATCTTTGGCATTGCCACAAGAACTTTTGTAAAACTTCAGGAAATACTGTACACTGGGGTTTGTTTGGAGGGTTTGCTTGTGAAGGATGGCCAAGAGCAAGTAACAGCTTATGAGAGATGAACCCCACACCTAAATGAGCAGAATGATAAGAACTATAGCTTCCTCAAGTGGGAACTTTGAAACTACCTCTGGGGATTCAAAGAAAACTGTTTAGACAGATAATACGTCTTTGCCACTGCAAATCTTCAGTATACAGAGCAACAGAATGTTGGGAGGCTACCAAGTTTTACCCATGTTTTTACATATCGCCCAAGAAAAGCAGCCAGCAAATGAATTCCTGGTTCCACTTTAGGTGGTATCTAATTTGGCAGCTGACGATTTAAGCCTGAGGAGAGGCCACAGGGTTGGGGAATATAGATACAAGATTCTATATTAATGGTTTTGGAAGTTTCGGGAAGGTGGAAGTGTAAGGAGATGCCAGGAAAAAAAGCATAGGGGCAGCTGGCAAAATCCTGGATGAATTCCTAATCCTTTTTGCTGATAGCTCAGGGTGCAAAAACAGGGAGCCAGGGCATCCACCAAACAGCTCCCACTCTAGTTGACTTAAACTTTGCTGGATGGGGAGTAAAACTAGGTAAAAAAGAGAGGCTGTTAACTCACCCCAAATAAATAACTTGTGCTCTCTTGGGGAAAAGTTAAAGCCCCCGTATGTGAAAGTTTGTATATTTGCATGCTTGGATGTAATTATACATCATGATTCAAAATTTAAATGCACCATGTTTTTGTTTGTGGAATGGGAAAACTCTGATGAATATTGGCTCCATTGCTTGGATCAATGAGGACTGTGGGTTTTGAATGATATATTAGGCGTATTCACACAGGTCGCCATCTTAATTCCAAAATGATGCTTGGCTGGGCGGGCGCAGCAGAGATATTTAACAACAGCGTGACAACGCCAGAGGCATCACTTCCTTCACTCACGATTAATTTGAGAATTGACTAGAAAATGGTGGAATGTCTTACTCCAACAGGACTCCCTCCTCTTGTAAGAATTACACCCAGGGACAGAGCAATAAGATGACATACTTGCAGGTAAATATGATACCTCTGGCGTTGTCATGCTGCTATGAAACGTCTCTTTGCGCACGCAAAGATTGTGACACGTGTAGGTTCAATCAATTAGATAGATAGATAGATAGATAGGTTTAGATAGCCTTTATTGTCCCATAGGGAAATTTGTTTTTACAGTCTGTCACAACACATAAACACCACAACGCATAAACATCACAGGCACATACACAGAAAACATTCTAACCCCCCTAAGTCTTATTTCCAATTCTCACACTTTTTTTTCACAGACAAAAAAGAAAAAAATATTGCCAACAACTCGATGAACTAGTGAACTGACTTTTTGAGCGATTCAATTCTGATAACTGCTAGCTCAGAAGTAGCATATTTGCTGCGTCTTCTCATGATAGCATCTGCTTTGTCTTAACACTTATCCAATCCCTCCTGTTAGTTTAAACCTTGACGTGTGTTAAAGGTCAATAGAAAACAGCTTGTTTTTTCAATGTCACATGTGAGATTGTTTCCAACAGCTTTATTTTTACTTAATGGACTTTTTTTTCCCCCACAGACAAGTTTGTTAATTAGCATGTTAGACTTGAGAGAAAGATTTCCAGTGCAGTTACACTGTCAAAGGGGTGCATTGGACTGTTTGATTGGCAGATATGTTATTTTAAAAAGAGAACAAAGAGACACTTGTCTTTAATTGCTATACCTTTAGGCAAACATAATGCATTGTTAAATTTCAAAGTAACACACTGTGTTTCTGCACATATACACACATCATTCAGGCTTAGTAAAATTCACATTTTAAATAAATACAAAAAAACACTAACACCTCTGCCATCCTGCAATCCACACTCTTCTCGGCAAACTAATCTCTTTTTCTAAAGTTTTTCTGTGTTTCACAAATATACAGAGTATGTGAAACATTTAAACATTTGAAACTTTTGAAGGAGAAGTTCCCTCAAGCGACCTCTGTCCACCAGTTGTCCTTACATTACCGCAGCCATATGGATTATTCTGCCTCACTTCTCTTGAAAAGCAAGGCAACAGAGGCTCCGCAGTGCGGTGTGTCTTGAAAATCTGAACATGACCGAGAAGATGTCGTGTAATCCGGGGTTAACATGTGCGGTCAGATGGAAATCCTGCTCAGATTGCAAAGCAGCATGGGTGTCCATCCGCCTCCTACACTGCCTGTCTGTAACATGAGACAAGCTGCCAAAAACTGTAAGAGCACCGGTATATCAGGTCCATTATAACAACACAGCAGAGTCTGATTATAGATGACAGCTGGGTGCAGGTAAGCACGTACTCGGCTGCACAGCTGTGGCTCTCAACTCCATCTTACCTTTTATTTGTTTGGAAATATCTCGAGGAAGGACCCTGGTTCCCTTCGGCTCCACGGCAGCAACACTTGGCAGGAGGTGTGAGGGATTAAGACGCCTTTCAAGCTCTAAATAATTTCTTAAGAGTGAGGAAAAAAACTCTGATAGTTAATTACAATTAAGGGAATGAGTCTCCTCCATCTTACACCAGACCTTTCTTTAGCCTTGAGGCGCCTCAGGCGGGTGACTCCATAACTGAAAAGAGACACAAATGAGAGAACTGGGACAACAACACATCTCACAATAGGAAACTAGATGCCCTTAGGACTGTGTACCTGAGCTCTCTGCGATCATTCACTCTTTGAAATCACTGGTTGTGTAACCGTGTTGACTGTTAAGCGTGACAAATCTGTCGCTTAGGTGCTTTCAGCCATCTAAAAAATCATTTGTATCAAAGGTATTTGCGGGGGTGGAAGAAATATTCTGATGACAACCTTCATTTCCTCCAGTAGCTGGTTGGTTTAGCTTAGCACAAAGACAGGGGACAGGCGGAAACTGCTAGCCTGGCCGGAATAAAGGTAACAAAATGCTCATCAAACTGGCAAATTTTAGATTATTTTGTATGTTTAAAAGTAATTATACAGCCAAATTCAGCTAGCTTCCTTCCTTGCAACTTATAAAAGAAAATACAGTCTAAAATAATAGTGTCATAGGTGTTGCTAGCTGTTTTTTTAGCCTTTTTTCTAAGCTAACAGAGTGCTATATGTAATGTGAAGAATTTTGGGGCAACATTATCCGAACTTTTGTTGGAGGTGGAAAGAAACAGGTGCCCTTTTTTGACACAGAATGACCCTGATGCTAATCAGAGGTCAGTTTCCGAACTAGCATAACTACGACTTTAGCAGGGCCAACTGGGATGTTTTTAAAGTTTCACAATAGCATGCATTTAAAGTGGCCATATGGTGGTTTTAGATTAAAATGCCATTTTTGGAAGACCACAGTCATTAATTGATTGTTCAGAAAACCTTGATTTTGTTTTCAAGGACGTGATAGCAAACATTTCAGTCTAAATTTTTAATTTAATTATGTCATGAAATGTGCATTACATATATAGACACATTTTACTTCATGTTTTGGTGCTGATGGCTTCTGCATAACTGGATCTTACTGTTATTTAGGGCCCTGGAATTTAAAAAATGAATACATTAAGATTCCTGTCTTCATTTTGCATCAGATAATGGTTGTTGTAGGTCCTTACACTACACGACCTCACCATCGTTTAGCACGGGCACCGACAAAAATAGAAATGTGGTGAGTGATAACAGGAGTGCTAGTGCAATCTCAACGCTGTTAACCTCTCTGTTTGCACCAACAACAACATGGTGGAGATGTCACAGTTCTCGAATGTGTGAGAAAGAATCTTTAGCAGACAAACATGGGAGTTGTATCCTTCTACTCATCTACAGTAACTCTCCACCAGAAAGCAAACCTGTGTTTCCCAAAGTGTCAATCAATTCCTTCAACATGTACGCAGCTGTAGTTGGAGGGGTTAATCTTATTTCAGTTACTTCATGTACTATTGTCAGTTAAGTCAACGACAAATCAATGGAATTTATTAGATTTGAACCTGCCAAGTACTTGCAAGTACATCTCTCTCTGAAGTTAGATAGTTATGCAAAGTACTTAAGTAAATGTATTTGGTTTCTTTCCACCACTGGGTATTTACCCGATAGTCTTCTTACAAAGAGAGAACACATGAAGGTTGACTGTTTTGTTCAAGGACGCCCAGAGAAAACAAAATCTTGCTGCAGGTCTCGAACCAGTGAGATTTGCAGAGGCGTCTCTGGACAGCAGGCCAAAATAACTGGAATATTTTCAGCTCGGGAGCTTTAATAAATCTTTATGTGCTACTTTTTATTAAGAGACATCAAAGCCAGAGAGGAGGCAAACCTAAAGGGAATCCGAGTTGCCTTGGCCTAGCCCTTCTGCTGGGAATTCCTTAGGTGGCTGAAACTCGCCGGCAGCGTACACCTACATCCGTCGGAGCAAAGTCATAGGGAACACCGACGAGGGCTTGATGTTCCGAATGGCTGGAGAGAACAAGAGCAACACAGAGTCGGCTGTGCCAATACATTCATCATTCTCCAGTACCCCCACCCCTTCCCTCAATGGACCGGGTTCACTGTTTACAACCTCCCACAGTTGTTGCGAACCGCACTGATGTGAGTTTGATGCAGAACTGAAGCAAAGCAGCATATTAAGTTAAATGCCTTTTGCTTTTGCTAGTGTCACTATTTTTGGCTATTTTGCTTGCATGCACACAACTATTTTGAGAAAAAAAAAAAAGCAAATAAGGTCTTAATTAATTAACAAAAGAGCTGCATATTTTGTAAAGCTGTATTTTAAGACAGCTGCCCACCCCTTTCCCCTCCCATTGCATTTATCCTAGCGAAGATACGACTGCTTAATGGATATCTATTTCAGTCATACACACTTATACTGTCCCCATTACAGTGGTATTATTTCAAACTGCTCCACTTGCCTATATGGGGCGTAAAAAAAGAATGTCTAAGCCAATTTTCTGTGGAAGAGGAGCCTCAAGAACATGTCTCTGTTAGATAAGTTAATTACCTCATATCCTACGGCTACACACCAGCTTCCTCCTCTCTCCCCCCTGCCACCCCATACAGGAGGAATGAAAACAACACTCCTACATGATCAAGATGTACTATATGCTAATGCTAATTAACTCACCGCTATTATCTTCATCATGTAACATGCACCTGGTAGGCTAATCACAGAGCCATCAAACTGGGTGTGATTCACCCCTGCAACATACATCACAGGCCTCATTTATTTCACAGAAAAGAGGATTTAAGAACGCAGAGATGGGATTTTTCTGAGGAACCGGTTTCTCTATCTTTCTCAGCATGAAGGTGTGTGTATGAATGTGTGTGTGTGTGCATGCAAGGGAGGGTTGTCAGCACTGTGTTCTGCTAATTCAAAAATAGCAATGAAATTCCAGTATTTTCACATGCAAGTGAAGGAGGTTTTTTTAATTTTTTTTTTTTTGTGTGACTTATCAGCTCAGCTTGGCAGAGGAACAATAGCAAAGTGGAACAATTAACAGTGATTGCATGAATAGTTGTCATTTTTAAAATAACAACATGTCTACCCTGCGTGCTGCCTAATGAATTGACTGGCTGTCGTGTCACACGGCATGTTAACCGCTGTTTGTTGTCTGCATACGCTTAATGAAAACATTTACATTAAATTTTCACACACAGGAGTAAAATGATTAAATGTGTTGTGCCTATCCTCATACAACAACCATACATGTAAATA
The DNA here is from genome assembly GCA_029823135.1 of Acanthurus reversus. Lineage (NCBI taxonomy): Eukaryota > Metazoa > Chordata > Actinopteri > Acanthuriformes > Acanthuridae > Acanthurus > Acanthurus reversus. The sequence continues at coordinate 14,400,056 of JAPXVT010000017.1, read as the reverse complement.
GAGTGCGTTATATAAATATATATATTTTTTTTTTCAAATAACTGAAGAGTAATCCATTGTGCTGCATCCCTCTGCAGAGAGTAGCTCCACTAAAGATGTTCTGACTGGCTGTCTCTTGTATGTATAGTGCCACTTATGCATATCTTCCACATTGCTGTGAGTAGTAGATGCACTCTCAGCAGAAATAGGTAGTTTTGTTCACATGGAGCACCTATTTTCATGAGTGTGTTCTGACTGAATGTCCCTTTCATGTCCTGTACATTACTGTCATGAGAATGAATTGTGTTGGGGATTTTTTGCTCTATACAGCAATTTGCATCACAAGAGCCATTATGGGCAAGCTGAGTGGTTCCTTAGCTGTGGTCCAGAGATGCATAGGTATACAAGAAAGGTATTAGTGTTATTGCAATGAAATATAAATAAAGACGATTCTCAGGTTTGTTCCTGGTCATCTGTGAATAAAGAGCTTCCTCTCAAAAGGTTTAGGGTTAATTTAGAAGTTTTTACCTTTCTTTAAGCCAA
>JAPXVT010000017.1:14321071-14337839 GCA_029823135.1 Acanthurus reversus | reverse complement strand
ACTGTCTTCACTGATAACTAAAACAATGTTTGGAGGTAAAAAAAAATGGGTATGTACTTTGATGTGCAAACAAAAATTGCAGACTGATTGGCTATTTCTGTCTTCTGTGTCAAAGTTGATGATCATCATTTAACTACATTTTGCTGCAATCCATGATCAAGATTGTTTTGCTGATTTCCCCTTCTGCAGTCCCATCATGAACAAAGACATTCATCCAGTATACATGCAAAATAGCATATGCACTAAGTGTTTCAAAAGGCATCATTTTAAATGTAAGTGTTTCAAAAGGTATCATTTTAAATGATGTGGACCATCTTTTGCATATCGTACCTTTTCCATCATCCGCACTTTTTGCTTCTGAAAACTTCTTTAGAACAAGAAAAGCGGAGCTGGGGTAGTCCAAAGCACTCCACTCCAGCACCTGCTCAAGGATTTTCTCACTGTGGTGCAACGGTCGCTCTGTTGAAAATAAAAGTTAGCAGGTCAGAGGGTGAAGCAAGATTAGCTGGTTAATCTGCTAGGAAACAGCACTGGTCCAAAAAAAAAAGGTCCAAAAAAAGTCAACTGCCAACAACAAAGCAATTCTGTTTTCTGATCTTACTCACTTAATTAAAAATGTATGAAACAAAATCACTACCTCATATAAAATCCATGACTAATTCCGGTTAACTAAATAACAAAATTATGTTGTTGTTCTCCCCATTTTCATCACAGAGAAGTTTAAATTATCTGCAGCATATCAGGACCCGATTATAAAAACACACTCATGTGCAAAATAGACCTATTATCTCTCCCTAATTGGTGAACAGGGTACATGCTATCAGCTATACAGAAAAGGAGATAATTTGTGTACCAACACCCCTGCTCCGATGCCTCCATCTCCACACTCCCCTGTTTTTCATAACCGAAGGAGGTAAAAGGAGCCACAATGGCATAACTTATTCATAGCAGTGGGCTTATCTTCTCTCTGGAATCTCTGCAGACCCAGGCCATGGAATTAGTTCCTCATTTCCCAACAAATATTAGCTCCCCTTTTCTGCCTATTGTCCTCGATAACAGTGTTTATCTATAGCTATCCTCCAAAATGGCTAATTAACACACTTTCCCTCCCTTCTTTATGGTTTTATGAGCAAAACCTGTCACGCTACCGCCTTCAAAATAGCTTGACTGTTTACTCTTCCACAGACATATTGTCTGGCCGTGGAAAATATGCTGAACCGACAGCAAATACATTCAGTATTCAACACACCTTCAGTTTTTAGAGGAGGATGGCGTGTCCTCTGCAACTTTGTGAGGAGAAAAACAAACATAAGAGCGCGGAGTAAACTCTCAGTGAACTGATGAAAAGTGCACGGGGACCGCCAGCTAAGCAACTTCGCGTCAAAGCTCAACTTTGACTTCCCCTCGCTCGCCGCTCCCCCGTGGTACGATCAAATGCGGTTGTGCAAGGCACGGGGTGCCATCAGTGCATATTAATGCAAGACGAGGTGGGTCAGCTCCCCCGGTCGATCATGCGAGGAAGATGAAGGTAATTAATGACATATGATGGTAACAATGATTAATTAATGTGCATATCATCAAACTGACGATGCTTGGCTAATTTCTCAGTGTGCTTCCGTGGTCATGGACACTGGTTCATTAGAAAGATCGCATAATCTACTAATCCTTGGGTGAGAGGACGTGTGATCTTTGTGTATTACCTGGATGAAAAAAGCCATTTAAACGGTTACGCTTCACATCAGTCATCCATTGGATATAATAAAATGACGGTAGAGAGTTTGAGCAAAGATTTTCACTCCTATCAGATGTGGAAGTTGAGAGCAGGGGAACCTTAAACTTAACTAATGGAATGAAGTTTAGATTTTACTCCCTGATCCCTTAAACTGAACTACTGACAACATCTTAACTTTAGTCAACAACAGATGTTTAAAATAAATATATAAGATAAAATATCATGAAACATAAAAATAAAAATATTCACTGTGGTTAAAATTACCAAAAGTCTTGCAGAAGCGCATATACATGCAGGGAAGAAAAGGCCACAGTGTTCGGTAATCATAGCAAAGACTGGATTGATATGAACTTGAATTAAATTAGAAAAACAAGATGTGTATAAACAAACAAATTAACTGGTAATAATAACATAAACATGGTGATATTAAGAGAAAACAGCGGAATATAATGGCAGACGCAATTGTTTTCAGAGGAATCAGTGTATAGCAACATAATCACATTCGTCAGGCCTTTGTGCCTCTTGCACTTCAATTAAAGAACAAATAATTTCTTGACCCCTTTGTCTAACACAGAGACAAAATGCAGCATTTCTTGCTGAAGATGCTCTTCCAGATGAATGAATTTAAATGCTTTTTTAATTTCTTCAAACAGAGTCTAAGAAGTAGTAATTAGTGGAGAGGCTTTTTCGTGTAAACTTGAACAGTGTGAGGTAAAGAAAAAAACATGCATCAATTTCAACGTTGATTAGACAGACATCGACAGTGACATCACAGTGCAGTGGAGTAACTTTGGTTAAACAGTTACTTTGGGATTTTCAAGTGGGTTTTCATGAGGTTTTTATCTATAGTCACTTTACTGTGTGCAGTAGATGGTGGTTGTCATGCCTGCAGTTTGGTTTGAGAAGCAGACAGGAATAAAGCCATCTAAAAAAAAAACTTCAGAGAGCACATTACACAGGTTTTAATTAGCCAATACCAGTAACCAATAATTTAATTATCTGAGTAACACATAAAAAATTAAGTATTCATAATATATTATTAATATATTCCATATTATCGGCTGATATTGACCTCTTGGTATTGGCTTGTATGTTCTCCAACATGTGCTGATACTAAACTGTTTTCAAAAGCCAGAAAAAATGCTTGGACTAGAAATTTAAAATGATGTAATTACATAGTTTGTCCAGCAGAGGGTGGTCTATTCTTTAACAGCCAATAAGTGAAGTGTTTACTGTTCAGGGCACTGATGTTTGAAATAAAGTTTGCTAAAATGTAAGATATCCCGCCTCTATTACATATCTTTGTCAAAAGTATTTGATAACCACATTCAGCCAATATTATATAAATATAATAACACCTGATAAAGCAGATATGGATATTTCCTTGCTCCCAAATATTGGTGTCAGCATCAGCCCCAAAAAACCTTGTATTGGTTGGGCCCTCTGACAATAATATAAATTTCAGCACTGATAGTTGCATTCCCTGAATTTAAATCTCAGCGTACGTTATATTTAGAATATTTTCCCTGCTTTATCTTGCTGTCAGGCAGCCCTCCGCGAGGGGAAAATAAAGCAGTTATATCTCTGCTCTCTTTAAAGTCACATGACTCAATAGCTGCATATGAACATAATTCTTAAAAAGGTTCACAGCGGGTGCCCCAGTAGCCTAAAGGTTAAGGCGCACACCACATAACTGCAATATCCACGGTTCGATGCCCAGCCACAGGGACCTTTGTTGCAAGTCATACTCCTTCCTCTCCAAAGATTTTCCTTCGGCGCCTCTACTACCACAAAAAATAAAGGCAAAAATGCCAGAAAAATAAGATTTAAAATAAAGTGGGCATCAGCAAAGAAAGCAGGTATTATATCTGTTCTTCTAAAATAGTGTTTCAAAAACTTTTCGACTTGTGAGCCTTTACGTTAAGTAAATAGGACCAAACCGCTGCTTTTGTCTATAATCTGCATGTTGTATAACCAGAAAATGACAGTGTTAGTTTACACTAAAAAATTACATCAGAAACAAGAAAAGCTTGAAACCAAGTGGGAAGAGTTTTAACCAGGACTCTGACTGGTGCAAATAATCACATCACACATCTTTCTTTGAAATGCATCGTTTTCAGGATGCTTTTTATCAAGTATCATGACTGGAGGGGACTTCAATCCTGCCTACCTAACTCTCCGTTCTCGATGACTTCAAAGGTGGTCCAGAGATCATCAGCATTAAAGTCGACGTTTTTCATACTCAGCGCAGTTTCTGCGAGCTCCGTGGACCGCATGCTGGGAGAAACCTACCGTAAACACAGCAAACAGATAAATACATACCGAGGCAAACAACAAAACAAATACATGAGAGACAATCGAACAAAGTGAGCACATTCTGCATATAAAAGCTCAGATCATAAGCCTTCTGGATCGATATGACGGCCTTCAACCATCTTTTCCTCAATACTTAACATGTAACACTTCCTGCAGATATGTAACTCGCAGGCATATATACGGTGCACTGATTGAATACTCTGGTCTTTTCTGTGGAGGTATTAGCTGTACCTGAAGTGGTTTGAAAAAGCAAATGTTCTAGTTTAGCCCACAGAGAGAAAGCAGAGAGTTAAAGTCACTCTGCAGTGCTGAGCACCTTTCTTTATCCCATCCTTATTCTGCGGCTGCCCCTTACCTGTGAAAGGAGTTCGTAACCTACAGCAGCCTGCGTGCCTTGTAAAATGCAATTACTCACACAATTAAATCAGACGTTTCTTTGATTAGTTCGCTTTTGATTTATTTCAGCGGCTGTAATCCCATCAGGTTAAACCACAAATGTCTCAGCCCTATTCTATCAACCTCCTCACCTCTCATTCTACCCACCCTCAGCCCTCATTCCTTCTCCCGCCTCACCTGCCTTCATCCCACACTCCACCTCGCTTCCCTTTTTCTTATTTTACCTCCCCACCAGGGACCTATGGGAAAGCATACAAACACACAAGACTCACATGCCCAGGATGCCTGCTGTTAACACACACACATACACACACTTATACCTTGATTAAACAGCAGTTCTCTGGCTCCCTCTTTTCCAGGTACACCTCGAAGATCAAGTCCCCAGCTGGAGAAAACTGCGAAGGGGGAAAAAAAATAAAGAAAAAAGTACGAAAGAGACATCAGTTGAATTACAAAAACAATGTAGCTGGATTAATTGGCTTTTCTTCAAAATTCGTACCCTGGTGTGGCATGAATCTAAATGGAGAAAAGTAAGGGAAACATTTGGAGGATTTGTGGAAACCAAAGGTCGTTTTTCAGAGCTGGAGGCAAACTAAATCCTGGTAGCATTAAAAAACCCGGCTAAATAAAGAGAACACGTGTGAGACAAACTTGTAAAGGTGAAGAGCGTGGGGTGCATATTTTACCAACACTGAAACTGAAATGCTCCACTTAGGTGTTATCTTTAAATGTGTTGTCAGTTTGAAAAAAAAAAAAGTTTTGACGAAACACCTAGGAAAACATTCTGGGGCTTTTATGGGAGAGGAAAAAAAATTAAAAGCAAACTGGCAGAAAAAACAACAAAGATGCCAAGAGAAAGGCACAGGTTTACTGGAACCATCTCCACTCTGTGTTGCGTTAATAAAAAATATGGCACACTGCCAAAAAAGAAAATATTTTCATGTGTTACTACCTTTAATTTTACATCAAATCCAAAATATCTAGACTAAATGATTTTTGTCATCCACTGCTTGTACACTTAAGCTACATAAGCCAATCAATGTACGCTAACTTACTGAAGTTTGCAAGCCTTTGTGGCAGACAACCTTTAAAGTCAAACTATCAAAACATCCATTTGCTTTCTTGCTGAGAGTCAGATGAGAAAATCAACGCAACACTCACTTCCGTCCATCGAGTATGTGGCTAGAGCTAAGCTAATCACGAGGAGGTGATTAGCTTAGCCTAGCTTAAAGGTTGTAAGCAGGAGGGAGCCGACAGCTAGCTTAGCTCTATTCAAGAGCCAAAGGACCACCCGCAGTTACTCTAGAGCTCACTAAATAACAACCCCCCCGAAAAAAGTCCTTAGGGTTAGGGTTACCCCTACCCCTAAACCATAGCCCTAACCCTTTTCATATTGGAACAATGCTTTATAAATGATAATTCAGTATTTATTAATGCTAAACTAACGCCTAAAAGTGTGTAGTTATTATAAAGTGATACCACTAAATTTCATTTTAAGAGTAACAGACAATTTGGGAACAAATCAAAATAATCCTACTAGGGGTCTGAAATGACTTTTTCCACTTGCAGATCAATAGGTACAAGATGAAAGAGAATTTTTTCTTTAACTAAGTTTAACCTTTGTGAAATTAAAAGTTAAACTTTTAAATGGCCTTTCTGCCTGACATCCAGGAGGTCAAATTTTCAGTAATATTGCTTTTGTCGGTACAAATCATGGCACCCTTCTCCATGTGTTGTAGTAATCCTCTCCCCATCCAATTAAAAAATGACTTTTCTCAGAAGGTAAAAACCAGGGAAGTTCAGAAGGAGAGGGAAAAAAAAGGAACCCTTTACAGAGACACGGTGAAAGTTGAGGCACAAAATCCCACTTTTTGGCCGAGTCGAGTGATGGTGGAGAACTGTAATCCATCTTGAGAAAATGAACAACCATGTGATGATGAAAGAGTTTCTGTTCTCTTGGATACCTGGCAATTACAGTTACTTTCCTTTGTCATTTTAATGTGCAGGTAAACTGTGGTCCATTATTGGCTTGAGCTAGAAGGGCTATCGCACTGTAAGAGGTAGGAACCAACCCATATCTGACTTCCGGGGCCCTAAAATAACATAGAAATTACATTCAAACCACTGAAGTGAAAGCTGTAATTGTGAAAATGTCACACAGATATTACGGGGCCACCTTGGTTTGCAAAGTACACTTTTCCTCCTTTCTCTTCATTCTCTTGTAACTGGAGGAAGACAAGACAGCATTTTTTAAGCGAAAAAGAGAGACAGGAAATAAAGATGTTAACAACTCGTTAAAGAAGTGGGCAAAGTGCAACACAGAGAAGTGTTAAATGGTTTCATGGCTGATGGGAAGATTTATCAGCGACGAGTTAGAAAAACAGCAATGTTCTATCCCAAATGAAACATTTTCTAATCTTTACCAAAGTCGTACTCTCTCTGCACTCGCCCTGACTGTAAATGCAAGTATTGATTTTGAAGTGCCTTACAAGGCATGACATTGCTTAACACCTCATTATATCACTGATTTACTTACTCCCTCAGTCTAGCCATACTATTCACTTGCAGGGTACAGGCCTCCTTGTCATTCTCTGCCTTTAAATGGAAACAGATGAGGTCAGAGCCTTCACCTGCGGGGCCCGAGCCCCCTGAGACAAGCTTCCTGGAAATGTCAAAAGCTCACACTGTCTTTGTATTAAAGTGTGGACCCGAAGGCTGCGTGCTCAGCACATCTTTTACCTTAAATCCTACCTGTACTGTCCATTCCTGTTTGCCAGTGTTCAAACTGCAGGATAAACAGATTAATCTTAAATCTCATCCTAAATAGACCACAGTCTGGAGTATGTGTGTTTTTAGTCACACTAGCATTGGAGCTCTAGGGATGGCAATGAAATATCTCAGCAACTGTGGATGGATTTCTTCTCAAGAGGCGTCAACAAACATTTCCAAGACTGCTTCCGTTGCTCACCAGTGTTCATGTAGTAGCTATAAGCACTCAATTTCTTGAGCAAGTACTCCAAATGACACTGTGTGATCGTCATCAGCAACACTTGTTTATTTTTTTACCTCTGGGACTTGCCCATGTGATGCTGTATCATAAGAGCTGAAACTTGGGTTTACAGATTTGCAGCAGAGACCAAACTTCATTTTGGGGAACAGAAAGAAGTCGCAAGGGGCCAAATCCGGCTAGTAGGGGGGGGGTCAGGAAGTTCAAATGTGCTCTGTGCAGACGTATTACCGTGTTGGAGAGCCCAACTGCCTGAGTTCAACAGTTCAGGTCATTTACAGTACGCCGAATGTTCTCCCTCAGATGCCTCAGAACATCACAGTCGTACTTGGGATCGACAGTCTGACGCTGGTGGACGAATTCAAGGTGTACAACCCGGCAAATGTTGAGGAGAACCATTAGCATGCTCTTTGTTGGGCTCCTGTCCTAAAACGCCTTCTTCCGTCTTAGACACTGCAGGCTCTTCCACTGCGAGGGTTGCTGTTTGGTGTCCGGCTCATTGCCATACTGACAGATCTCCTCAACCAGGACGATCCTTGGCGTGACGTTAGGGTCATCCGGTGTCTGATGACGGAGATCCTCGCGGATTCCAACACGGTGCTGCTTCTGCTCAAGAGCCATCACAATGTATGCACCAACCGCAGAACTGATTGAAGTTATTGCTTGCAGCTGCTGCACGTACAATACCATACAGCGCTTCACTGAACAGATACAGTCTCACAAGTTTTTGACTGCACCTAGTACATTCATTTTCCCCAGAAGATGAATCCTACTGACTTTGGTGATCATTGTAGTTTCGTCTAGTACCACCATGAGGTTGACATTTGTGCTTTTGAGTGAAATTTCCAAAAAGTTACTCATAGACTATCATTTATGTATTTTTAACATGTTTTCACCGACATTTTCAGGCTTGTCTCTTATAGGGAATGTTGAATAGTGTGTGTATTTTAGCTCTACTTCTAATAACCAAGACCTAAAAGCTACATTTCACATCATTCCAATAGCTTCCTGAATAGAAAGTCACTGAGGTATTTTTTAAAAGACAGCCTGCATAAACCTGACCCACATTTAACTATAAATAAACAGCATGCATACATAACTACCACAAGAGCAGCCTTTATGAATCTGCGGGTAGGAAAATTACCTTTTTCAAAAACGTTTTTTTTTTTAGATTTTTTCAGGTTGAGAGCTGCAGAACGACAAAGCAGCTCTGCAAGAAATGGCTGAATAAAATGGACAGTTCAAGTCACAACTTTTAACTTTCACGTCACGTTAACTTCCAAATTGGTGGTTAAGTTCTCTCGCTTGGTTCATTCGCTCTGGAGCTTGCGTGCCACGGCCCCTGCAGACTTCTCTCTAAAGCTGTGTCTGACAATGAAGTCAGAGAGCGAAATGTAATCAAAATTGATTGAAACGACGGCTAAAACTTCTGAAAATAAAACCGAGCAAGTATGCTTTATGTATAAGGAGACGATTAATGTAATGCTTTAATGACTTTAGGCAATGTTCAACTTTGCTAAAATGTTAAATCATCCCTAAAATAAGCACAGCCATTATCTCAACAGAGACATTTTCGCCATGCTGACTTGCAATTACTCTAAATGATTGTTTTTATTCAAGAAACGGGCAACTTTTCTGTTCTTCTATCAGTTTTAAACCATAGAACTCCCAAATTTGTATCCATAACCAAAACGCCGTCCCACTCTTCACCTCATACTGCTTTATAACAGCACTGACATTGCAATGAGTAACCCTCTTGCCCCACAGCAGCAAACATGTTCTGAAAGCCTGCGGACAAGGTGGAGAGCAGAGAGGAGCTGGCATAAACAACTTATTTCAGATTCAACAACAGCGGCTGCGTGTGGTTTAATTTTTTTCTCCAGTTATCTGAACCAAATGTTTTCACTCGGCTGAGGCATCCAGGCATAAAGTACCTGCCGTAAAGGTTAACAGGAACAAAGCCCTTTTTCCTGCCTCCTCCGCCTTCCCTTTACCCCCTCCCCCCCATCCCCTTTCTTTTTTGTAACAGGAAAACAGGAAACTTGTTCAAATGAAGCCTTGATTTTTGAGGCCCTGACGCACGCAGGCAAATCAATACACACTCAAGCAAAAAAAACAAACAAACAGAACACCCGTTGGTGATTTCCATTTGGGTTCTGTGGGTCGGCTTACCGTGGTGTCCTTCTTTTCGTTCCAGCGTGTGATGAAACTGTTCTCTCTCTCCATCTGTTGCACCCGCTCTTCATTGACCTGTTGGAAGCGTCACAGAAGCGCACATTAATTCAAACTCAGCCACATAAGCTTCACTGGAGAATCTTTAAATTGCCAGATAAGATCATAAAAACATTGCTGAGGTAACGTTAACTTCAGCTCTCAAACACAATATATACACGACTAGATTTAACTAGAAAAAAAGGTATCATGGGCAAACTGTAGAATTGGGTCGTTCAGTTAACACTTCTGAACACTTCTAAAACTACTTTGAAGAAAGAAGTTGGCTGTGAGTGTTTGACACAGCTCAGCGCCAAGTGATACTCTTTTCTTTCACAAAGCTCCGTGTGGGGAATGACATTTTTTACTTCAAACTTTTTTCTTCTTTTTTTTTTTTTTTTTTTTTTAAATAAAACTGATAAGGAATACACAAAAAGGCTGCTACAGGAATCAATCATGGAAAAATGGTTTACTTCAGTTTTAATACAGTGTCTGAGTGTAGAACAGCTTGGCCGTTTTGCTTAATGTAAAATCTGAAATGCTTCCACTTCACACTCCACCAGCTAATCTAACCATTCTCTGTGCCTGTTGTTTGTTGCCTTGGATACAAAGTCCTTCAGTGTGGCATCATAGTACAGTACCGTTTCTGCTCAATGCAAAGAGGAGCATCACTTGCTCTGGAGGAGGGTTTACGCTGTCTGCTGCACACTGTTACATTTTGAAGATCTTTTTATTTGTCTTTTGCAGCTCCAAGAGGTTTGTTTATGTCTTTAGACATCAAGTATTGATAAAATATTCATGTGCACTGCTGCATGGATCAGTGTGACTATTGTGTCTTTCATGCAAAAGGAGTAGGAACAGTAGCTTTGAATGAATTTTTACTGGATCTGCTAATGATGTCTTCCACCTGCTCCCTCAGCCCAGTTTCCCTCCTCCTTATGTGTTGACATGGATCTTGCAAAGTGGATCTCATTAAATTGGCAACCGTTGCATATCATTAAAGAAAACTAATGTCTCATTTTAGTGAAGCACCTGAGACGAGAAACAAACTTACTTCTTGTTTTTGTAAATATCTAACCCCAAACAGCCTCCCTCTGTCACAACACATACACTGTAGCAGTTTGTTGCACTACTGTTCACTATTCTGCTCTATTCACATCTTTCCATCCTAACATAGGACTCAGGTGTTAGACAGACGGAGACATCGATAGGTTACAACCTTCTGTTCAAAAAGCTCTGAATAGAGATCTGAAATCCATGTTCCAGGTCCTTAAAGTAACTACAATCAGTGTTTTTCTTAAACAATGTGTGAAATGACAATGGGAAAGGAGTCGTTCGTACTCACTCAATCGAAAAAGTATTATCAGTTGAATCTGCATCACGAAGCGTTATATTGAGATTCAGCTCTTTATTTTGCTGTCTGGCCCACAGCTTCACTCTAACTGCTCTCATAACGTTGTTTTCAGCCACAGAAGGCAGCTGTTTTCGATTTAAAAAAAAAAAAACTCTAAAACCCGACTGCTAACTACCTGCTCAGCACCAAACAGCAGACACAGTAACAGTGAGCAAGCAGTTGGCAACTAAAGAGCCAGATATTTACTTCCTCAGATGGTGAGAGCCAAAAACAGAGCTAAGAGAGGCTTAATATTGGACTTAGTATTCATGAGGCAGACACAAACACAACTCTACCTAAATGATCCTGTTGTTTCATAACTTCTGGGTGCGGAAACAATAACGGCTTGCTAACAAGTTCGCTATAAAAATTTAAAACGGAATGATATAACTATATAGTTTACAGATTGTTTGCGCTGTCCCCAAATGGCTAAAAAGTGAGTTATTGCAGATTTAATGCTGTATTTTACTGAGGCAATAAAGATTATGGCAGATGCCTATAAATGCTCTTTGTTGTGCATTTAATGTGCAATTAAACTGTTAAATCATTTCTTTTCATTTGTGAATCACTTATGTGTTAAACAATGTATTGTAAGGGAGCAAGCCTGCTGGGCACATGTGATTAGTTTGTATTGTTGGGGAGGAAAAAAAATCACTCCTGTTTATTTGCTCCCTCTGGTGACTCAGACCTCTGTCAACATTTACAAATTAGTTGCATACTGTCCATACAGAAGTTGCCTGCTCTATTGCCTGGCGACTTCACCCTGTCCTCCTCCCCTCCCTTTTTTGCCAAAGGCCAAAACTGCACTGTTGCACCTTTCAAAATTGCAAACTGACAAAGCTGAGCTTGACATCATGACAAAAATCCAGCTCAAAACCAGAAAACACACAGATCATATAACCTGCTCAACCTCCAATGTTTCCGTGTAAAAACAGTGCAGTGCTATGTTACTGCAGACCAATGCCAGTGTGTCATTAAGACCTGTTTCAAGGGTCAACTCAAAGCACATCTCTGCCATCGTCACCACGGTGACAAACTGCCAGAGCATGAGGGAGCAGCATCGATTGTTGTCATGCAACTGCCAGTTGTCTTCAGGCTCTGTCATGCAACTTTAATGAAAATAGATTTCCCCTGTCCTTCACCTGTGCAACATGCAGAAGAGACGACATTAAAAGGGACAGAAAATGTAATAACAGGACTGACACATGAAACATGACAAACAGAATGTGGAAGCTTTAATCTTCATTTTTCTCTCAGAAAATAATCAGGTTCTTGGCTTTACATCTATGGTAGCTTCTGTGTTTTTTTTACTGATATAGTAACGAGATGCCACTGGATATTTCAATATATTTCATCAGTTTTTTGTTGCGGAGCAGAGCTGAACTATGCTACAGACACAAGTTGATGCATAAATGTCACCTGAGAAAATACCTTGCACACTTAAATATCAGTAAATGTCACATATTTTTTCAGGACACAGTCAGCAAACACCGCAAGTCCAAAATAATACCTTCTATCCATCACAGCCTTTAGTGCTTCCACCCCTGTTATCTAAACCACTGTTGTGAATGGGAAAATGACAGAGCAGGCAGCTGGGGTAACAATGTAAGTGGTGATGACAGCGATGCTCCACACAGGAGGTCCATTACTTCTAATGCACAGCGGAAAAGAGAAGATGTGCCAGATCAAGACCGTGCTAACGTCACTGCATGCCTTTGCATAAGCAACTGGCTCGCACATGAAAATTTCTACAGTGGCAGCATGAATCAATGTAGAGGTGAAATATTAATCCATTTCCATTTAAAATTCCCCTTCAAATTTTCTATTTGTGGGTTCTAGGCAGCGTGGCTCTTTGAAGCTGCATGGTGCCACAAGTAACCCTTTGACTAAAGTCGAAGGTTTAAGGGCTCAAAACATTCTTTCTGTTTGAGTTTTTTAGTGGATTTGTCCACTGTCTTAATCATGACTGATCACATTGATTAAATCAGTCAAGCTATATTTTCTTTTAATTGACAGTAATTGTTACTTCCTCATAAACAGCACAGGCAGGGTGACATGTCATAACTGCAGTTACATGCTTCCCCTGATACAACTCATAATGACTGATGACAGAGTCAGGGTCTGCAACTTGTTCCTTGATGTCTGCAGTCAGAACCGAATAACACTGATAAGACTGATTATATTCTACAGCGGGCCATCCTATGTAGGATATTCACGATTAACTCCCTCCCTTACTGAAATGAAAAACAAAAAACAAACTTAGTATATCTGCAAAGAAGCAGAAACAGATATGAGCAAATCTATTTAAAAAGTAAAGACCAAAATCTGCAATAAAGCAGCAGACAGTCAATGGTCTTCGGAAGTTAAAATGTAGTCAGAAAAGTTCACTGATACATACTGCCTGTGTGCAAGTCTGAAGCTACTCTAAGTAACTCAACAAATGGAAAGTGCCGTAACAGTCAGTGACATAAAAATAAAAAAACACACATTTACTAATAGATTAACACTCAAAAATTCAGCTTATCTGTTCATAAGGTCTGTGTGGGTGTGGTTTTGTAATCTCTCGACTGATTTGTAAAACATTTGGATTTCATCCCAAATTTCATTCAGAGAATCATTTGTTTGGTTGAAGTTACACAGCAACAAGAAGTACACAGATGTCTTACTTGCCAATACTTCTTTTGTAAGGACTTTGCAAACTGAATTGTCTCCAAATCTGTTTGTGCTGCTTTTATTGTTGTTGTCGTTGTTGTTGTTGTACAGATGTTTTTCTCTACATGAATGCCCAAAGGGAGATGCTAATTTTTGCCTGTGTGGGGGATAATGAGTGACTGTGGCGATATCAATGACATCACAATGACATGCAATTTTTCAATCGCCTCCTGCTCAAAAAGCCAATGAGGAAAATCTAACTCAAAATGAAGTTTGATAAAAAAATTACTGTGAATAATATTTATTAAAAATTGCTGTGAGGTAAATATAACAGAGAGAAGGCGACTTGATTGCTTGTGTTGAATCAGACATTTACTGACACATAATGGCTAAAACTGTAAGGAACCATCAAAGAACAATGTGCATGGTTGAAGTCTTAGAGTGAGGATGATGTCAGTCAACCAATAATGCATGCATGCGCTGTAGGTGTAGTGTGTTCATTTTTAATGCATCCATCACCTCTTTCACAAATATGAGCATCTTCTCTTTCATGTTGAGATTAGTAGCTTAATGTCTGATGCTACATGGCACGGCTGCTTAATGGCCGCTACAGGCATCCCTGCAGGATTTATTTACAGTAGTATCCCCCCATTTCACTCTCACTCACTTCTCACTGCAGGATATTGATCCTAAATGGAGTGAGCACACAAATGGCTAAAAAAAATAATCTATGTGTCGCTGCAGATAGTCCCTGGCTTCATGGCATCACTTATGATTGCTTGGCCGCTTGAGTCGTGCGAGGACAGCGTTTGACGGCCCAGGCAGATGTAAAACTGGGGAATTAAGTCTTTAAATAGAGCATGTTAATAAAAATATTCCAAATTCCATGAGGGATAATGGTGGAAGTGTTTAACTCATGTAGAACTGAATGTCTACATGATTCAGTGTACAGGATGCTGTTTGCTCTGCAAGAAAACAATATTTAATGCATCATACTCACATTTGCATGACATCACACTTATGAAACAGAATACATCTGCAGGCAGTATGGAAATGTTTTCTAATGAGCAGTCACGTATCACAGCATTTATTTTCTCTGATGCATTGAAGCTTCTTACATGTTTGGATCTTTGCTTGATCGGTGAAAGCTGTGTGAAAAACAGAGTTTACATGGCAAAAATCTGTATTTATGAGGTCTACCTCACATGTGGGTTATGTAAAGTCAATACAACAGTCAGCCTCTGCAGCGGCTGAGTATCCACACGCTTTTGATTCTTCTCTTCAAAGCCAGGGACTACACTCACAGTCCACACACTACGCTTCTCATAAAAAGAGCCAGTCCTATCTTATTACTTTAGATCCAACCTTTCCACACTTGGGGGATGTTTTCTCTGACTTAAGTCATTAAACTCCTCTCTCTCGTTTAATACAGGTCTCTCACTCAGACTCAAAGGCGTGCTATTCTTACTTCCTCACAAACACTGGCGACAGTATTATGAAATGCCACACTGGGAGCATATCTGGCACTCCAATAATATCAGCAGCAGTGCCTCCTCCTAGTGACAACTCCTGCGCTTTAGTGTCAGAATGTGTACCTGCCTCTCCACAGAGGAAATGACACTATGCTCCCAGGTTGACACATAAAAGTTGGGCAAACAAATAGCAAACTTGGACAACAAGGAAACTTCTATGTTAGGCATCACTGCATCCACAGTTATTAGAACAGACTATCTCTGATTAATGAAACGCAGAATATTTCCGATAATTGACAATCTCTCCGTCACTCTACATAATGTCTTCACTGCAGTGCAAACTAATTTATGCTCCAATACTGCTGCTCAGTGTGTGTTTTGATCTAGTACGCAGCACAGTACACTCTCTGTGCTCGAGCACACATGCTGAAATGAGTTTGTCGTTCGGCTCCTGCACAGACGCATTAGTGACTGAGGGCTCTCAAAGGTCCCATAAAAATTTTAATGAGCACAAATAAAGCCACATGCAAGAAAGAGAAAAATATATGTGTAATATCTTAGGGACAAAAAATGCTTGCACAATATGATATGAGCTGTACAATATACAGAACCACAGGACTAGTAAAGGCAAAAAGTAAATAAAAGATATTGTGTACACAAACGCATTGCTGCAGTGCTTTTTGAGGAAGCATAAATCAGAATGAGCAGACTTCCAGAAATTGATCCCACAACTATTTATACAGGAGTATCTCTCGATCTGCTCGACTGTCGTCTCTACCACGTCCCTGTTACCCTAAAAATTTCACCAGTATTTTCAAATTTGAACATCTGCAGTCAAATTTTCAAAGCAATCCTCACATTTCCACATTTCATTTTAGGCTCTGTAGTAATCTGCTGTCCTCTCCTGCAGTTGCTGCTTCCATGGGGCCACCTCAAGTCCAGCCCAGTTCTGGACCTCCTGTGAGACTGAATGAATCATCACATACAGCTCACTGGTGACCCAGTGCACACCCCTCATCTTTAAGGGCCCTTAGGATGTGACATATGGATGAATGACATTAACCTATAGTAGAAATGCTCCTGGGTTTTGCTTTTTTCTTTTTGTTCTGTGTGGCATAGCCGATTAGTAATGGCTTAATAATAATGAATGTCAAAAGGCTGATTGAGACCTGACTGTTCTTTTTAAATACTAGAGCTGAATGTCAGAGTGTCTGCGCTCTAATGTTTTTCTGAGGCAAGGAACATGCAAGAGTTCAGAGGGATTAGCGTCAGTATCTCACAGGCTGTTAGAA
Source organism: Acanthurus reversus (assembly GCA_029823135.1). Lineage (NCBI taxonomy): Eukaryota > Metazoa > Chordata > Actinopteri > Acanthuriformes > Acanthuridae > Acanthurus > Acanthurus reversus. Next base: position 14,321,368 of record JAPXVT010000017.1, on the reverse strand, counting down.
AGCTTTATCTCTTCACTGCATGTTGATGGTAGCAGAAGTCATTCCTTATGAACCTGAGCTTCTGCAGAATTGGAACTAATTATGCCACGTTTCCACAAAGCAAAGCAAATTCATTTTAATGTCTGCAAAGGTCGTCAGCGCATTTGTTTTAAATGACAAACAAAAATTATTTTTGCAGGCGGTATTTTTGTAACTATTAACCTCAGTCTCAATGCTTTTATCTCATTACACATTCGAGGCAGAGTGAGAGAGATATTACTCATAAGAGTCATAATTAGCTTTCTTGCATTTAGTGTT
>JAPXVT010000017.1:13971797-13983847 GCA_029823135.1 Acanthurus reversus | reverse complement strand
TTTCAGGCTTACACATGGCTGCAGAAAGAGATGGGCCCTGAAACCGACCCAGTGGTCATTGTCCGTTTTATTGGCTCTACTCAACTCTCCACAGACCTACGCACCCTCCTCCAAAGCATTTGTGAACAGATTGCACTAAATTACCGATGCCTGATTCACTTTTTGCCTAACAAGATCCAGGAGATGAGGGAGCTACTCATCAATCTTTTAGGGGAATCTTCATTCCACAGGCCCTTGGTCATTGTCCTGGATGCCCTGGAGCAACTCTCAGATTCTGATGAAGTTCGGAAGCTGTGGTGGCTGCCAATACACCTGCCTCGGACAGTCCGCATTGTAGTTTCAACCTTGCCCAATAAACATGGCATCCTGCAGAAACTTCGACACCTTATCCATGATGACGGATATTATGTGGAATTAATTCAGAGAGATCGCAAGGTCTGTAGCCAAACATTAAAACAGCAGTTGCTAGAAGTGAAGAGAAAAGTCACCTCAGGCCAACAGATCTATGTCAATGAGGCACTTGCCAAGTGTACATTGCCAATGTTTGTCAATCTCATCTACAGAGAAGTAGTCCATTGGAGGTCTCACAAAGACGTTGACGACAGGTCTCTGTGCTCCACAGTGCATGAAAGCATAGAACAGCTCTTCTACTCAGTGGAGAACAAGTTGGGCCAACGGTTTGTCTTCAGAGCATTAGGGTATATCACTATGGCCAAGGCTGGGCTAACTGAGGTTGAACTGGAAGATATCTTGTCCCTTGATAACATAGTCCTTGGTGATGTCATTGTGGCAACTTACCTCAAAAACCCTTTGAGAATCTCTTACGATTTGGTTGCAAGGCTCAAAGAGGAGCTAGAAGGTTATTTGGTGGAACGTCAGGTACGCAATGTTACGTTGATGGTTTGGGCCAACAGACACCTGCATCTCATTGCCCAGAAGCTGTATCTTAGCAATGAAGAGGATGTGCATCAAATGCACAGTCTCTTAGCTGAATACTTCTTGGGGGCATGGTCAGGAGGCAGGAAGAAGATATTCACCTATGATAACAACCATTTCACCTCCCTGAATATATCTCATCACAAAAACCCCCACCATCAGCAGGCCCATTAAAAAACATCCTCTGACAAGTACTCATATGACAGGCAGACTCCAGAGCAGCCTTGGGTTTTCCAGTGCAACCTTTTGGAGCCTGATATTTTCTTTGTCAACCACAGGAAGATGACGGAGTTGGTGTACCACCTTACCAGGAGTGGACGCACTGATGACCTCATGTTTGGTGTCATTATGAACTTTAGCTGGCTGTACACAATGATCAAGATTGGCCAGTTTGAAAAAGCTTTGACAGACATTGACCTAGCTTACAGCTACACCCAAGAAAAAGAACTGAAGTTCCTGGCCACCACTCTCCGTAGCATCAAGGTAAAAGTGCTCAAGAACCCAGCATCGCTGTCTGCAGAACTGCAGCAAAGGCTTCTGCCAGTTGTTACCTCCCTGCCCAAGCTCAGACACCTCCTCCTGGAGTGTGACAAAGATGGCCCAAAGTACTGCTCCATTGTGCCTCTCCACTCCTCTATGGATGTCACCTACAGTCCAGAGAGGCTTCCTTTGTGCTCTAGCTATATGCAGATTGTGGAGATCTTGCCAACTCTAGCCCCAAATATAGTCCTTGTCGCCCTGGAGGATGGGTCTGTCAGCACTTGGGATGTAGAAAGCAGACAACTTCTAAGACAGATCGACACAGCCAGATCAGTTGTCCTGGGAATCAGACTAACCAGTGATGAAAAGTATCTGGTCGTGGCCACTACCAAAAACACACTCCTCATCTATGATAATCACAAGTCCTGCCTTTTATCAGAGGTTGAAATCAAGGGGTCCAAGCATGGGGGTGTCACCGGTGGGGTGGCTTTTATCAATGGCTTTACTCTGTCCACCCATCATGCTTTAGCTTGGCTTGAGGCCAGTAAAGACGTCAATGTTATTGACCTACTCTATGGTTGGCCTCTCTACCAGTTTCATTGCTGGTATGAGGTAACGTGTGTCCAGTGCTCTCCAGATGGAATGTATGCCTTTTGTGGCCAGTACCTCAACACTGCATCCATCTTTCATCTCGGAAATGGGGACAAGTTGGCCACCGTGACCTCTGAGTTTTCTGGGGGATTTGTAAAGTCCATTTTAGTTCTTGACACCCTTAACCAAATGGTGATGATTGACAATGAAGGTAGTTTGTCAGTATGGAACACCAAAGAGATCACCAACCCACGGCTGATGGAGGATTATGATTGTAGAGGGGATGATAGTGAAGTGGTGAGTATTGAGCTATCTGAAGACCAGCGCTCCATTCTCATTTGCAAGGCCAGAAGTATTGAGGTTCTGGACACAAAAGTATGGAAAATGGTCGAGAAGTTCAGAGCCAAACGTACCGAACGATTTGTGGCTGCTGTTCTCTCCAAGAATGGACAAAGCATTGTGGCCTCCATGGAGAACACCTCCTCTATTTTTGTCTGGAGGAGGGACAGTGGACAGTGCATGGCTAGCCTGATTGAGATCTCAGGGGCTATCGTCAAACTCATCAAATCAGTCCACCACAACCTACTCCTCTCTGTTGCTAGCAGTGGAGTGCTGTCTGTTTGGGACATTGATATCATCACCGCCATGTCCAATATTGACAAAACAGGCAAGAAGATTCAGACCTTGCAGCTGTCTGGCAGAGAGGATTATGTGTTCACCATGGATGGTTCAGAAGCTGTCCACAAGTGGAACTTCAGCACTGGCTTCATTGAGACTGTCTTTAAGCACGAGGGCATAGTGGAGAACTGTGTCCTAACCTCCTCAGGGGATCTCATGGTGACTTCAGATGATAAGTCCAGTCAGTACATTTGGCAAACCAACACTGGAGAAAACATCTTCCGCATCAATGGACAGAGAATATCTCAGCTGCTAATCACCCACAACGATCAGTTTGTTGTGTCCCTCTGTGAGCAGAACGCCTCCAGGGTCTGGAGGCTTGCAACAGGGCACAAAGTGTGCAACATTTTGGTCACCCTCCAAAATGCACTGATCACCACGGCAAATACCTTCCTTGTGGGAACGTCGAAAAACAAGCTCCTTGCCGTCAGCCTATGGTCGGGCAGCGTTTCCAAGAAGTTTGTCTGTGATGATGGCATTAGCATTGTCAACTTCAAGCTCATTCCTGACTGCCCTGACTGTGTGGTGTTCATCACATCCACAGAGACCGTCTTCATCTGGAGTGTGGCAGATGAGTCAGTCTGCAGGCGAGTCCAGCTGCCAACCAACTTCCTCAAAAATCTAGAGGACTTCCAGATTTCACCCAATGGAAAACTAGGAATTGTCTCCAAAGGTGATGAGAATATTAATGTCCTGGATCTCCACAGTGGGAAGTTGAGACTTGTCCATGCTGCTGGAATAATTTGGCGTCAGAAATTATCAAGAGACGGACGTTATCTGGTGTACGTCTGTTTCCGGAACTGCGATGAAGACGATGATGCTGGTGTTGTGTCCAATCTAATCGTGATGCGCCTTGCTGATGGTAAGAGCATCGGCACATGCTCCCTATACAAGACTCCCACCTTCCTGTCTCTCTCGCAGCGAGCACTAAACATCATCATTGGCTTCGAGGACGGCAGCATTGGCACATACACAGTTGTGGATCGTGTGGATGCTGCCCTCAAGATAAAGATAGCCACCTCCAACAGCCGCCAGATTGTTAATAATGCCTCACAAAAGGTGCGGCCGAAATGTGGCAACCATTCCTTTAAGACCGTTGCCGACTGCATCTGGAGGGAGTCAACAGAGGTTTTCTCCAGGGACAGCCCTATCAACGTGTCTGACTCTGGTGAAGGTGAGTCGACCACGCCTACAAAAAAGACTGAACTGCTGCAGTGATAGGTTGAGATTAGAAAAGTGGGTGGGATTAGGACAGGCAGATGGAGATAGATGACAAAGTTAAGAATCTCTGGGGTTGCAGTTGATTCTTGTTTACAGCCACGTGATTCAGCTGCAGATGTCAGCCCTCTGGGTAGTTAATGGGCCGACCACTTAAACGCTGCACTCAAATTATGTATTACTTACTTCCAACTTATTATAGAGTTTCTCTTTGTTTTACACATGAAGACTGTTACAAAAATACTGTTTTTGAAAAGAAGAAACATGTCAATTCTGTGAGGTATTAGTTTGCCATTTTGTGTCCTTTTGCAGTTGAAGAACAAAGTTATTATTCAGATGTTTTTGTCAGACATTTTCAAAGCCATTCCAGTGATCTTAGCCACTTTCATTGTACAATATCTTTATTTACATTGTGCATATTAAGCCATAATGTGGTTCTTTAAAAAAAGAGTGTATTTATGTTTGTAACTACATCAGTCGGTACTGTACAAAAAGGAAGAACTATGAACATATGTACATATCCCTTTTTGGCTGCTGCAATTTGTGCAACTCCTTAAAAATGTTATGTTGTGCTTAATGCAATCAAAGTGAGTGCCTGGAATTTAAAATGTTCTTAATGTGCAGATTACAAGATTTATGAAAATGCAGGGAATTTGTAAACACAGTATACACAGTTACATTATACTTGCATTGATGTTAAATCTAAACGATCAGTGCACCAAAATCCAGTCAACAACACGAGAGATCGATGGCATTGCTCTTTGTAATGATACCTGTAGAAATTTCTTGGAACAGTAAACGTAAATTTTATGTGAATTTACCTGCAGTTCCATCAGCTTGTGTGCCGTTTGTGTTAAGGGAAACACCACTATTGAGCATACAGTGTAGCATAGCACCATACACATTCACGCCTTAACCAGTGTTCTTGCTTTAGGTTTAGTGGAATTCGTTCAAATGTTCCAGTAGAAAAGAACAGAGTGATTAGCCTGATGTGTCACTGAAGCAACATGGCTATGTGAATATATTTAGAGGTTTAGACAGTGAATGGAAGCACTTTATGAGTGGTTTGTGAGAAATTGTTACATTTATTCATGTGAAACATTGTATAAATTGTGTTAAAATGATCTAGAGTTGTCTTAAAATACTGATATTGGATTTGCCTACAAAAACACACAAGGCCGTCCAGGTACTTGCATGCTACAGCTAAATCACTTGAAATGCTACAGTCCCTCATATGCCTGATATTAATACAATAATGGACAGCAGAGACAGGACATTTGGGAATATATCAGATCAAATAAGAGTCCGAAGCTTTTTTAAACTTGTGAAATGATGTTTAGAAATAATGTTAAAATCTTTGGATGTATAACAACTTTTGTAAAACTGTGAACCTGAACCTGTAGTTGATGCCAAAAAATTGAGAATGTCAAAATAAAATGTGTGCACATTTCGTAAACATTGAGATTAGACACACAAACATCTAGACATTAAGCTGTTTGCCGCTGATTACAGATGAACCCACACTTTTTAGTGTGAATTTTGGCTCTGCTTTTACAGCCAAGCTCATTTAAAAAATGCACACTTCCTGCATTACTTATACTCTCTGATTCACATCTGTACCCAGATTCCTAATTAAGCTATTCTTTTCTCTCAGTCTTTGAGTTACATCGCTGTTGAGTAAAATTTTTTGCCATAATTCTGTTCATTGTGCAAGGGAAAATTTGAATCTTTTTCTACGCACAGATTTTAATGTCTCCAGCATAATTTGTCACAGGTTTACAAAAGTTATATGCAACCACAGTTTTGACCCTTATGTGAGACAATAGCAATAGGACTCTACTTACATCATGACAGGCTGAAATAAAGCTGTTAAGATCTTGTTCACTGACAATCTAAAAGAAAAATTAGTTGCTAATGAAGTTGTACCTTGCAGGTACTGTGATTGCATTTTTAAGCATGTTTGAAAGAACCCAAAACACAATTTTGAGCTCTGAGGAGGTCAATGATCTGCTAGGCATAATTAAAAACAACACATTTACACTTTGACATATACTTTTAAGGGCTATTCCATCTTATTGTATGTTTACTAATTTTGAACGGTTGAGGTAATGGCCCTTGAATTATTTCAAATTGGGTAGCAGCATCAAGCTTTAAAGGGGACCTGTTAAGCTTTTTCTTATTTTCTGTCACATATAATGTCACAGTGTCGCATGTTCACATTTAAGTGGCAAATAATGAGGTGAATGTCATTCAAAATAACCCCAGTCAACAAAAAGCTAAGGTTTCAGACTGCTCTGTACGCAAATTTTTAAATGCCAAATGTCAAAAAGCTTTGACAGAATTGCGAAGTAGGTTTCTGCTGCTGTTAGCTAGCTAAACCAGCCATGTTGCTAGCCTCAGTCAGTCAGTCAGCCAGCTCTTTCTTTTCCCTCTCAATGCCAAAAAACAAACCTTGGCAGTCCAGACACCCTGTGCTAGATAGAATTTAAACACAAACATTTCCTCCATGCTCCAAGCTTCCAGTCCAACCAGAGTCAGAAGAGTTGCAAAGCTAACCGAGCTAACAAGCTACCACTTTTGCTACCATAACTTAAAAAACAAGAAAAGGAAAAAAAGAAAAAAGTTAGCAGCCATTTTTATCAACAAGCAGTACTCTCTTTTCATTGGAAAACTCCTCAAATTATTTATTTTCTCTATAAAATGTGATCTGGTTTTTCCAAAATTAATAAATTTTTATATAATAATCAATCAGTATCCCCTTGCTTTTTTCCAGGCTAAGCTACTTTAGCTCTCAGGGCGGTATATTGGATGCCTGTCCTTCAATAGGCCTCTGCATATTGGCCAATCAGACAAAAAAGAGAGGGAGGCTTAAAGAAGACAGCTTGTTTCACACCTAAGACGTACTGAGGCGCTCCACAAAGGGCGAGTATAAAATACATAAAGGATTTTTTGAATTGTAGTTCATGCAATTCATTGTAGTAGAACCCCTGATTGAAAAATGCCTGAAACGAGCATAGCAGGTCCCCTTTGTAGGGCTTAAAAATACTTTATCTCCCCTCCAACTCACCAGTTTCTAAATTGAAAAAAAAAACATCTATTATGTAATTGCCAAAGTCCCAGTTATAGTTTGTGTTTCATTTTGTTGACTGTCTCCTTTGTTTTTTGAGGCTTGTACTGTAATTATATTGGTACCAAACTGTTTCAGTGTTCGACTGTGATTATGTTTATGATAGAGAAAATGTGCTATCTTTGCTAAAACGTTTAAAAAGAGTCCTCTTCTAAAATATATTGGAATGCCAGTTTAAGAGTATATTTGAATGTGTCCATATGGAAGCCAATAAATGGTATTATTGTATGTTAAGTAACTTGAATGACTTTTAATAACTTACATGTTTGCAACTCATAGTTGACATACTGGTATAATGAATGTTTCTATGGTATTCTTTGTATTGTCAGGACTGACTTACCTGTTTAGAGATTTATATTTTCATAAATGTTGTACTTACATTTTGTTACAGAGTTGTTTAACTGGAATTCAAACAGAAAAGAAACTGTCTGAAGCAATATGAAACTAGTGTGTATGCATTGTTTGTATGAAACATTTTAATGTAATAAAATGGTTCACTTTTTGCCTCCACTGTACTGCCTCAGCCTTTTCACTCTATTTAGTGTGCTAGTAGACACTGCAATTATATTTTAGACATGAGACAGTCAGTGTGGTCCTTTGTGGAGGGGTTACATGGAGTCAGAACACACTGAGACACACAAACAGAAAAGAGCTGTAAAATGATTTGATAGGCCGGTAATTGCTCTTCTGCACTTGATGTGGGATGCCAGACAAGCGTGGTGAATATCTACCCAACGCTGGCTGACATTGTCATTATAATTAGGTGATGCATGCGCACTGCACCTGTACAGCACTCGGCGCCAAGCGCACACACACAAACTTGCAAGGCAAACACATCCAGGATCAAGCTGTGATCGGCCAATAAAAGCCCGTTGCTTTGGGCTACCATTTTAATTTCCCAGTGGTGTCACTCTAAGCCAATCTGTGTGTGCGTCTGTGTGTGTGTGTCCTGTCTCCACGGCAACATCAGGTCCACAGTGGTGATGGGCTTGGCCACGCCTCTCATTGTAATGATGGTGAGCTCATGTCTGTTGGCTATTGGGGCTGCTTCCAGTCCTTATGACAACAAGGGCTTGACTATCGCTAGCACATTCCACCTGCAGCGCCGCGCAGGCATATAATTACACCGCTTGTTTGTTGAACAGGAGGTCTCCACAGGTCATACTGTGTGTATCTGTGTGTATGTGTGTGTGTCCTACAGTAGGTAAAGTATGACATTGCCTCTTATTTATCCAGCCCTAAAATAGCCTCTTTGCTGTAAGTGCCATTTACTGTATCAGCTACGACCCTCCTTATGTCATTTTTGCTTTTTTTTTTTTTTAAATCTGTAACCTGTATTTTCAGCAGTGGGGAATCCTATGAGTCACCCATACCCCCCCCCCTACTCTGTCAGGCCTGATAAACCAGCCCCAACTAAACACTTAAACCTTCCTGGCATCTGAAATTTAAGTAGAGGCACAAAACTCTGCACAGTATAAGCTCAAAAAATACTCAAAAATCCTCTGGTTGTTTGAGTATCCTGTGTTTGACTAACTGAAAGCTTTTCACCAAATATGCCGTGTTTGCTCAAGGTAATCACACCAATTTTGGGCCGCTCAAAGACAAAGTGTACATTTTACAAGGTGCTGTTCCTTGTCTGTGAGGTGAGGTATGACAAATCCAGTCACTGGAACGCGACAGTGGAAACTCACCACTCATTTCATCCCTTTTATCTCATATTCTTTTCCCACATTTCCACATTGCATCAATGCTCGACCCCGGTTTGGAGAGATAACTACCAACAAGCCCTGACCTAATTCCTCTGAAGCATGCTGGGAGGAGAGAAACTGATACGTGAAGGCATCCTTTTCTCAGTCTGTGTCTCTTTTTTGATTTTAGGTGAACAGTGGGAAATGGTAGATTTTAGAGCTGTTTTCCCGTAATAGGTTAAAGGGATTATAGCGTCCACTCTGTACTGCTGCATTTGTTTGTTTTTCATCTGAACGCACAGGACGGAAGAGGAAATTATACATGATGAGGGATACAAATGATGCAGGTTAAAAGCTAGTATTATCATTAAGTCACCAGTGTCGGAATTAGTAATTACATTAAACCAAATCTTGTTATTTAGGGGTTGCTTTCTTCTCTTTTGACATTAGACATGAGGTAATACTAAAGGCACTAGTCCAACAGTGACTAAGAGCAGACCAAAGTCCATTTATTTTTCTGTCGACTGATGCGTCACTGCTAAAGCCAAACAAATGGGTGTCTTACAATGTTTCACAATCAAAGTTATTGCCTTTCCGTATGAAGAGTCATTAAAATGAAAAAGGTGACGAACATTAAGATTTAGTCTGAGGTCAGACAGAGCCAAGATAAAGAGGTGAATTATTGTTGTTTCAGCAGGAGAACATTTAGAATGACAAACTTGAACAAATCTCTTAATGTTTTTCAGTATATATTCTGTTGCAATCTGCAACCTCACCACTAGATGCCACTGAAGTCTTCAAACTGGGTCTTTAATTTGTTTTAACCTGCTTAGAGAACAAGCTGACCCACAACAGTTCAGAAGTTCATTAAATTGTCTAAGGGGCTGTGAACTTTAAGGAACTTTTGCTTTCTCACCCTTCTCTTGTTTTGGGAAATACAACTCCTCAGTTTTTGCCAAAAGGTAGATTGATAGGATACCACTCATGTATGTGCCGTAAATATGAGGCTCAGATCAGGATATGGAGCTTAGCACGAAATACTGGAGGCAGAGGAAAACTGCTAGCGTCCAGCACCTCTAAAGCTCATAAGCTCAGTATATCTGCTCAAAGAACAGCGTGAATGCAACAAGTTTGAGTTTTTCAGGAGGTGTAAGACCCCAAGATATGAAAAATACATTTTCCCAGTTGAACACAATGTCTATGTGTTGATTGTGCATGTATCTCATGCTGGGCCTATATGCAAAATATATAAAAAAGATTATGTTTTTGATGACTCATCCTGCACTCTGGGATGTTTTTAATTTTTCATCCAGTAAAAATGCTTTCTCTCCCTTTTTTTTTTTTTTTTTTTGAATGATACATAGACCCAAGCCTACCATCGGGATGGATCAGCTCCATAGCGGTGGTAGACCTGCGTACCTCCTTCACCAGCAGCACTGCCTGGTTCTGCAGTTATTTCTTACTGGTTACTGTGACTGTCAATATTCGGGAAAGGTTCCCGTAGAGAGGCCTGTTTTTGCCGGAAACACGTCAATAAGCAGAACCAACTCACACTCTGACTTCCATGTTAACAGGGCCTTTAATGGCCAGACTACCATGCTGGGAAATAAGTGACCTATTGTCGGTCCTTATGCTAAGCTAGCTAAATTAACCATCTTGTGGCTCTAGCTTCAGATTCTGAGGTTACTATAAGTGATGATTAGCTTAGCATAAAAACAGGAAGCAGGTGGCATCTACTAGCTTAAGTATGTGAAGATGAAAAACATTGACCTGCTATTCATTCTGCTACTATTACTATTAGCTGACTGAGCAAAACGTGAACCATATCTCTTTGTTTAATTCCTTAATGAAGCGTAACAGTTATGGTTCCCTGTGACTGTTTTTATGCCAATCTAACAGTCTCCTGACTATTTATGTAAGATTTGAGAATGGTCAGTGTACTATTTATTCAATTAATCCTTTATTTGAACTTTTGGCAACTCTCTTATGTCACGTCAGTCCATCTCAAAGTTTCATTCTGCTTCTTTCCCAAAAAGAAAAATGTAAAACAGCAGGAAGCAGCGGAGCAGAAACAGAGATGGAAAGCATTTTTGCGGCACCACCGGCCGTGTCTTTGAAAACATCTAGAAGGGCTCTATTTTGCATTTGACGTGTCACATTGTTGTCATGTTTTGTGTCTATGCCAGAATGTTAGCCGCCATCCTGTCAACCGCAGCCAGAGGAGAAAAACATCTCCTGTGTTTTCTCTTCTAAAAGAGACATACCAAACTGACTATTCATAAAACACACAGGAACAAATACATGCTGTGACAATTATTTATCCTATTTTAAAGTTAAACGGGAAAGACACTTTTTTTTAAGCATTAATTCATTATTTACATTATCATAAAAAACATTTTCATGAGGCAGCACTAAATAAATTTAAAATGCAGGATATGATTTCTGTTTCTGACACCTCTAAGGATAAACTTACTCGTCTGTGCATCTGTAAACACTCAAACCGGTTTTTAACTAGCCTTGTTGTGTCCTCAGGGAAGTAATTTGTCTGTGAAGTCACACAGGGCAGTCCCCTCTCTGCAGTGCAAAACAATACGTGTGTTCATTTCATATCCTCTGCAGAGTGTCACATAAGTGGGATATGTCTTCTTGCATAGAGCCTAACATGTCAAACCTGCTTTACAATCTGCAATAATTCATACAGTGAAAATATTTCCCTCATTTGGCAAAACAAAGGCCTACTACTTCAAAACAAAACAAAAATACAGCTGATTGATTAGACTTACAATTAAGCTACAAACTTATGTGTTTTATACAATTGCAGCCTGCAGCCAAGTTTTGTTAAGTGGGTAACAAGTGTTAAGAGGTGATTCCACTTTAATCGCATCCAAGTCATATGATCGACATAGTAGCTGTGAAGAGGCAGGTCAGGGTAAGCTGAAACAAGCTGGAGACAGGTTGCCAGGTCAAGACAGGAAGTCAGGTATATTAAAGCCTCATATGGTATCATAAAAGTGGACTGTATAATGTTAGTGTTTAAAATATGACCCCAGACATTCATTAATATAAATGAAGTATGCTGCTTTTAGTTATTCCCCTATAACATATTATTTTATTATGTTAGCCTATCGAGTGGCTCCTAAAGGTCTAGGTGACATGTGGCTCAAAATTATATTTTTGGTCTTTTTTCTCTTTTGTCTGTATTTGAGGCTTTTTTTTTAGACTCTGGATGTAATAGTATGGAATATTTCACACACACAGAAAAATGCAAATGCCAAGTGTCCACTGAATACTACTGTAGTTCCTAAAACGAGAGAGTGTACAATCAGCTTGAC
>JAPXVT010000017.1:13859924-13872274 GCA_029823135.1 Acanthurus reversus | reverse complement strand
TTACATCTTAAAAGTTTAATATCAATGTAATCAATTTTGTCAAATCCTCACATCTGGACCCTTGAAAGAGGGACAGCTAGGCTAATGCTAGTTTGACCACCTTTCTATAAAGAGGGGTTTTTGATAAACACAAACAATTATTATGCAGGTGCTTCCACTGACAAAGCATGGTAAAACTACAGGAACAGAAAGTAAAGTCAAGTAACGTTACTGCCAATGTTAGTAAGCTATGGCTAAGCTGCTAATTAGCCTCCACTTTCCAAGTGGTAAACAAATGTTCGAGGCTAAACTATTAAAAATGCTGTGTCATGCCACTTGTTATTTCATACAGATACACTTAGCATCTGTAGGAGATGCACTTGGATTTTAAAAAAACTTAAAAATAAACCCATATCTGCCTCAAAATTCATAGCAACTGACATAAAACGAACCAAATCCATAGACAGGTGGAAGTCAGAGTAAAGCTGTGGATCACACACATGACTTTTGTTCAAAAGACCAGGGTCAAAAAGAAAGAAAAAAAAGGAAAAAAAAAAACATGAAACCAAAGTGAAAGCCATGATGTAAAAGCAGCAATCTTTTTTTCTAAAGCTAACCAAGTAGTTTTGGTGCCTGAACCTAGAAACCAAACTGCAACCATAATTCCATTTTGATCTTTTCCCAAACCTAAGTAAGATGTTCTTTTCCCAAACACATTGAAGTAATTTGGTGCCTAAACCTGACCAAACTGCATCCATTTATATGCAACCATTTCACAACGTTAACCACATGTCTATCTAAGGAGTTTGTATATTTTGTGCAGTTGCCAAGAGTCATAACAAAAATGAAGGTATTTGACAAGCAGAAATGAGAACATGTTATGCTAATTGGCTTGTTAGCTTAGGTTGTTGAGTTCAAACTTGAGCACATGATGGGTTTTCCCAAATTTCGAATACCTTGAAATGACTACACAGTTGACAGCAAACACTGGCTGATTAAAAAAAGGATAAAAATGTTTTGTATACGTTTGTCAGATAGTGAAAAGATTATTTAGTTAGAAGTACGTCCTGTAAGCGTGTCTGCTAGCACTACCAGCTCTCAGATGGTAGGTGGCCACTGAAATAGCAAACATGCACTTAGAGGCTTGATGGGTAGATTCTCCTACCAGAAATTCTACAAAGGTTTTATCCTTATTAGACAGGTGGAGAAATATCACCAATATATTTAGTACTTCCCTACATAAAATTCAAGGAACATTCAAAACAATTTCAGTTTAATAGCGTTGTTTATAGTGCAGCTAAAGTGTTTAATAAGGGTAGTTGATGCAGGAGGAGAAGGTGGAATGAAAATAGTAGTAAAGGGGCCCATCACAAGGAAATGCTCTACCTCAGGTCACTAATGTAGTGTACATGCGTACGTGTGTGTGTGTGTGACAGCGGTCATGTGACGAAGTTCAAATGAAAGCCCTCATTCAGTGCCTGAAGGTGTGCACATGTGTGCCAAGAGATTGAACGCAAGGAGAGAGGAAAGGAAGTGAGAGTGAGGGAGAGAGTAAATGCCCCTCTGTATTTCAAAAGTCTGGCCCTTCTCCTTTTCCACCACCACTACCTTGTCTGCACCGCATTGGGGTATAAACCAGCGAACATTCTTAATTCCCCGTCATGAATATCATAGTTTGCGTTGGAATGTTGTGTTGGGTGTTCATTGCCACCTCTTTTCCAGGTGATTGAGGTGAAGTTTGAGAAGATAGACTTGGAGCCTGACACGTACTGCCGCTACGACTATGTGGCATTGTTTAATGGAGGAGAGAAAGATAATTCGCGACGGATTGGGAAATTCTGTGGAGACAGGCCACCAGGGTGAGATCACTGATCAGAAATTACCTTTAAGAGAGAAACTACTACTAAAAGTTGCATTTCAAAGAAGGTTTGCCAATATTTTCACATCTCATCCTGTCCTTTCTACTTTTTTCCCCCTCTGTTTCCCTCATCCTTTACATAGAACCATCGTGACAAATGGTAACGAGCTCCTTGTCCAGTTCGTGTCTGACCTAAGCGTGACCTCAGATGGCTTCATGGCCCACTATGCCAGTGTACCCCGTGGATCTCGGACACCCACTGCTGGGGGAGACTTCATCTATGGACCTCAGACTACTTCAACACCAGAAAAAGAAGTTGAGAGGCCAAGCAAACCAATCAAACCAACCCCTAAACCTAGGCCTGGCCTCCAGCCTAAACCCACCCCAAAACCAACCAAAAAACCTCTGGTAAAGATACCTCTCAAACCTCCACCACGCAGACCTGTCATCAAACCCACCCCTAAACCTAAACCAGCTAAACCAACACCTAAACCTAAACCAGCTAAACCAACACCTAAAGCACCTGTGAAAAAGCCTGCACTTAAGCCTGGACTTAAACCTGGAGTTAAACCTTCACCCAAACCTAAGATTATCAAGCCAACGCTTAAACCACGTATTAAGGCTAAACCCACACGTAAGCCTGTACTGAAGCCCACCTTAAAACCTTTTGTCAAACCAGTGAAGCCAACTTCTAAGACTGGACTTACACCAACAGCTAAACCTAAGATTACGCCCAAAGTGACACCAAAACCTAGAGTAAGCCCAACAGTGACAAAGAAGCCTGGTGTGAAACCCAAACCTAAACTAACTCCAACAGTCACGAAGAAGCCTAGTGTGACACCCAAACCTGGAGTAAGTCGAACAGTGCCAAAGAAGCCTCTCGTGGTCAAGAAACGTGAGTTAACTAGAACTGAACAACCTGCAATTTGCTTTTATGAATGTTTATGTGCACACTTGTATTAAGACAGTTATTGTGCTTAATATTTGTTTGTGTTTGTTGCTGGTGTGTGTTTTTTTCAGCTTTACCACCTAACCCCTGTACAAAAACCTGCGAGAGGAATGGAACTCTCCAATCCAGTTTCTGCATTCATGACTTTGGTGAGCAAAATCAGTTGCCTCTTGTCTTAATTTAACATCCTTTCCGACCATTATAACAACTCAACTTTTCCAAAATGTCTATTGCAGTATTTCACTATTTATTTTATGACTTTATTCCTCCTTTTCTCTTCGTAGACTGTTTTCAACCCCGACCTAGTCCAAATTTTAACCCAATTTTCAGAAAATGAGCAAATTAAAAAGCAAATTTATGCATCCTTCCATCCACTACAGTTAGGAATCACAGAAGTCACACTCAACACTACAACTTGAGTTGTTACTATGACATTGTTAAACTTTTTACCTTGCCAATTTGTGACTGAATAAAACAGGCCCATGACCAAATGCAACTGCTTTCTACTTTCTTCCCTTCTTATTTTTCTATTAATTTTTTTTCTCCAGTGATTACCGGAAAGATTACATCTTTAACTACTGGTCCAAGGGGATCAGCAATAGCTGAGGTGTCCATAATCAGGACTTATAAGACAGAACGCCTGAATATCACCAAATCAGGGCCAGTCATGACGGTCGTACTGAACTCTGCCTGCAAGAAATGCCCTGCACTAATGAAAGGTACCATAAAATTATTAATATTTACAACCTTTGTCTTTGGCATCTTAGAAATAAACCACTTCTCTTGACTAAAATGTATCCATAACATAGTAAAGTACTGAAATTAGCTACCCAACTCTTGGATGTTTTTGTTTGTTTGTTTGTTTGTACAAATTTTTTAATTGGCTGTTGAATTCCTTTTAAACACACTAACGACAAGCGAATGAGAATAAAAAGAGCATGAAGTCTCTGTATATGCAGATGATGTGATTTTTTAATGTAGCAAAATATATCCTGATCAGGTAGTTATGTAAAAAATTAAAAGTGTAAGTTTGACCTTTTTGGTTCCCTGTGGAAGTAATTATAATAAAAACAAACAAACAAACAAAAAACTATTAAATATATAGTATAAAAAGAGTGTAGCAGTTTGGTATTGGTACTTGCTTACCAAATTTGTACGGTTCCACTCATTGTCATTTGATTTTTGGTTATGTTTAGCATCCATCGTCTTCTCCTGTGGTATTTGACATACTCTGACATGTTTTTCTCTTGCTGTCCCTTCTTTAGGTCAGAACTACGTGTTGATGGGAAAAATAGATGCACAAGGCAACGGTCTTCTCACCCCGTCCAGCTTTACACTCCTCTATAAGCCCTTCCATGCCAAAGCACTCACAAACCTCTTACGCACCCCATGTTGACATCACAGCGCAGTTACCTGATCAAATTGACAGCCATGAGTCTGTCTCTGAACATCTAACTTTGCATTAGGTGTGAAAATATTAAAAGTAACATTAAAACATTTTTGACATAATACAAGACTGCTGTCAAAAATGAAGTAATCTTGCAACACTGAGTATTATATTTTGTATTTTGTAAATTATGATATTTCTGTGATAAAAAATGAATCTCAAATAAACCAGGTGATGTTGATACTTTCATTTTTATATCTTATTCAGCCATTTGACTTTACATTTACAAAAACAGACAAAGATTAAACTCACCATCCATACCAGTGATTTTTACTTTAGAAAAAAAAAGTATGTTGCTCTTGTAATCTAATTTTGAAGCTGACAACAAGGCAGGTGAGAGCTAGAAAGGAGGGAAAAATAATTAGTGAAATTTTCTTCAATTTACATATTATTTTGTAATCACTTGAGAACTTGTGACTTTAAAATAGAAGTTTTTTTTTTTTAAAGTAATATTCAAATATATCTTTTGGGTAATTTCACTCTGAAAAGTTGTGAAACAATCAACCATGTCATACTGGTGTTTGAGGTTAACTTAAAGATCTTCTTTTCCAGTGAAACACACTCCAGTAAAATATACATCAACACATGGTGCCAGCTATGGGGGCGCCAGGGGGAGCTCAGCTCCTCTTGATAAGATATGAGCTCCCCTGAAAACATGATATGTGAAATTTTGGGGGGGGGTCTCTGAAAGATTGTCATTATATTTGTTTTTGCCATGAATTTCTATTTTTCTGTATCGTTATCATCATGGATAATGCATAAAATTAGGTTATTACTAATGCATGATTAGTGCAGGAGAGTGATTCATCACTAATTACCTTTAATAAAGATGCCGGCATGCATGCAGTTCTTACAAACACCATTGAAGCGTGGTGGTGCAATATCAATCACTGTCACAAACTGTCAGTCACTCACTGTCACAAGCAACACCTTTCGCATCTGATAGTTAATGCATTCTGTTTCAAAGTTTGCACATTCTATATTTGTACACATTTCTGGTTGAATTGATTGAATGGAAAGTATCTTTGATTGTATCATGGCTAAAATACTGTTAATGTTTAGTATAATCAAAGGCGATAAAGCTTGTCTGATAAAGTCCAACCTTAAAAACTATATCTAGCGTTGTATGAAATGATGGAAACAAATCATTAAGCATCAATTTCTTTAAAGGCTAATGGCTTCGTATAAGAAATCATTTTCTGTCAATATATGATGGGGATCATAAAGAATTTGACTGGTTGCATTTTCAATATTCAGTATTTTTTTAATTGATAGAAGCCTTCTTAACAAAAAGTATCAGTAAAGATTAGCATTTTGGCTAAATCTAAACAATAACAAGGCAAAATTAATTCGCATGGAACAGACATCTTATATTTTTCAGAATCAGTGCAGCAGAAAAATACCTCTGCAATAAACTATGTGTTGTCCCACGAGATGTATTCTGCCTCTTCATTCTTCTGTTTGTCTCTCAACATCTTTGTTGGCATCAGATTTGCCACACAGGCAGGAGAAGATGAGGGAACAAACGCTGATTACCAAGGAAATAGCCATGAGGATGTAAACGATGGTGATGGTCCAGAATGTGAACTGGTATAGTGTTCTGTCACAGTAGGAATGATCATTTGTGGCATTCTTCGTGTAGTTCGGCTCATAAATAGAATAGACCCACACACTACCTAAACAAAAAGAAATCAAAGATTGGACCTTTCATTCCAGAAATGATTGAAAGATTTTTAGATATTTCATAAAGTGTTGCCAGAAGTGTTAGCTGTAAAGAATGGCGATGCACTGAAAAAACACTATGTGTTATCGTACTGATTAATGACAGTATTGATTAGTGACAGTGAATTCAAACTGAAAGAAATTCAGCTGTAGTTTGAGTTCAAAATTTATTGTACGAACACAAATTCACTAGAGCTGTGCTAAAACAACAACAACAACAACAAAAAAAACCATACAATATATCGCAATATTTATTTCCGTATTAGCTGTATCATTTCGTGACCCATGGATCGCAATGCGTATCGTGAAGTCCTTGCCAAAACCCAGCCCTGAAGTTCAGCAACACAAAGGAAATTTTACGCGCTCAATTTTCATGCTTAAATTCAGTGTGTCCAGTTGAAGTGCAAGAGTGCACTGAAATTTCATTTTTCATTTTGATATGACAGCTACATCAGTGTGTTTGGTAATTTTCCAATACTGTTTAAATAAATTGGAAAGCAAATTTTGAATTGTTCTGACTCAATTTGTCCACTAAATTATCAGTGTAACGTGATGTGATGTATTACCAAGATCGTACACAGCAACTTGTATTTCAGCTTTTTTGTTTTTACATTTTCATTGAACTATGTAGAATATTGCAATATTTAGCAATGTGCATTTTATCACAATGTGTCATGATGCACATGGTATCATGAAGTCCTTGCCAATATCCAGCCCTAGATTTTGCCTCAATAAACTGAAGTCATATTCAATTTGCTTTTGGTGCACTATGGAGTGTAATCAGAGTTTGGTAGTGGTTTCTGCTGGCTTGCAAGCCGTCCGAACTCCGTACTGCTTTAAAGGCTCTGGAGATGGTCTCTATCAACAGGACTGGAGAGGTCAAAAATGAGGTCCTATGTCAAAAAATCTGGAATATCCCTGTCAGGCTTTAGCAGCATTTCATCATCATCATCATTATCATGGAAACCTATGGGATTTGTCTCATTTTTAAAAAGGGGAGCAAATCATAAACAAACTATTGTCGTAGTGGACCGGACATGTTACTACAAATTGTTGATTCTCCAACCTGATGCAGCTTAAGAAGAAGAAGAAGCGCTATATTTATACAAACTCAAATGTTTTATAGAAAACAATGCTAAAGCTGTAGCTAGCTAGTTGCACAAGACTAGCAAGAAGCAAGAAGTATTGCCAAAATTTGCTAATGCTGATATGCTAGTTTGACATCTGTTAGTGTTAACAGAAAGTATGGCTGCTGTTTTTCCTTCATTAAGACATTATTAGTTGTTTTTCTGAATTTTAATATCACATGACATAGCTGTAAATGTAGTGATGAAAACAATGCGCTGGGTTCTCAGAGCTTGTGGAATGTAATCTTGCCACATTCACAAATTTTCTCGCTGTAGCGATGAGACAGTGAGTCAGCCAGTAGTAAGGAAGTGTGAAATTAATGTTTTTTGAGGGGGAATAACATTGGAGTAGCCCTAAGGGGAAATGTGGGAGCTTTTAAGTTGGATACTTTCAGAATCTAGCTGTAGCGTTAGCATTACAGACCCCAGTGTTGATGAACTGCAGCCTAGAGGACTTTCAGATGAGAAGGAGGATATATACGTTTAAACAAAAAAAAATTGGCATACTGTGATATGGAATGGAGGTTGGCTGAACAAGGAACCCCTTTTTGATATTTAAAATAAAGAGAAAAAAACTCAAACGCACACACTTGAACACACAACAGAACAGAAATACAGACAGCCAACTGATGGTGTTGACGTTCTGTAGACACACAACTGAGCAGGAAAACACTGACCCTCTTCTATGACCTCCTCTCAGCAGGCTGAACGCCATCTGAGGGAAGCATCACAGGTGGAATCGATATCTCCTGATAAGCAAGTGTGGGTGAAGCCTGTGACCTAGATTTAATATCAGGTCACCCAATCACACGCACACCTGAGCCACTTATCAATGAAAGAACAAAGAAAAAGGGCTGTGTGAAATCGCTGTCTATTGTGTGAGCTAGATTAGCTTCTCCAGAGACTTGAGACAACATCACATGGCTTGATAGTGAAGTTTTGTTGCTGTGCTTACATAAAGTTGCCATTTTTTTAGATACAGCTTGCAAAAAAAAACTATAGGCAGTGTAATACAGCTGCTCTGCAATAAACCCTACCATCATAAAGCCAATGTTTAGGTATATGCTGGGACTGATTTAGAGAGATGTCAATGATAAGTCATCTGCAGGTGTTAATATTTAACTGTGTTGAATAGGATGTTTGATTAAATGTTTGCTTGACTTGGCTGCATACACAGAACCTGCCAACCACAAACAATCACAGAGTACTTCCCTTGGCTGTAGTGTGATGTCGAACAGGTCAAATGTCACTTTTTTCTGCCTTCCACTGTTTAAACTCACCAGCAATGAACCAGGAGAGGAGGAAGATTGATGTCAAAGTGTTCCAAACCCTGCAGACTCGACTGAACGGGTTTGGGGAGCCTTCTGTTGGCTCCTGGGTGAATGGCAGGCAGGAGAGCACTGCCAACATAAAGGCAAAGACCCCCGTCACTATCAAGTAAATGGGGATGTAGTGCTGCCGTGGACAGTCATTCAGATACACTGCACCTGTTGGACATTTACAAAATTTATCCACAATTTTTGGGATTTAAAAGTGGACAAAAAATTTAATATCTGAAATGTTCATCACTTACTCACCAATTGCAATGTCCACAATAGGCATGACGCAAAGAAGCACCTTTGATAACACTGCAAAACACAGGTAGTTTTAACCTCTTTTATGTGACTCACCTGAGCAAAATCAAACCATCAAAACACTGACTGATAATTGCGATGACCCATTGATCTCACCCAGTGTTGGCGTAGTGGGTTGAGGAGTTTTGCGTAAGCGTCGAAGAAGAATCAAGTTAGACATTTTTTTTTTAACGAGGACTCAAACCTGCAAAGGAAGAAAGAAGTCTCAAAACATTCAACATTTTAAAAAGTCAGCCAGAAGACAAGAAGAACTGCAAACAGAAATTTTAAAGATGCAAACGTAAGTGGGAAAGAGTTTGCTCTCATCATTCTTTCAAAAACTTCTTCAGAATTTGCAACGGTAACATTTTCAATGGGGAAATGCTGCTCGGATGATCTTTATATCCAAATTAGAGCTAAAATGTCTGGTTGATAAAGCAATTACTCAATTACTCAATTCACTGTTTGAGTCATTTATCAAGCAAAAATACCAAAATGTCCTTTTCTGTTTCATAAACCTTTAGTTCTAGGAAAATGTAATTGTGGCATTTTTAACTATTTTCAGACATTTAATAGAAAAATCATAATTTGCCAACAATCAGAGTAATTAACAATGAAAACAATCATTAGATTCACCTTAATCCATATACATCTTAAAATAAATGAACACAAACACACTGCATTTGACCGGATAGTCTGCCATGTATGTGTTTGAAATTTGTAGCTCACTTTGGGCTATAAAAAAGAATATACCAAAAATGTCAACGATAGCCCTGGGTTTGACCGACATTTCAGTCAGCCGAGTAACAGCAATTATCAGTAGCATTTGTTCAGGTGGTGTCTTCATATCTCTGATTTTATCTGACAGTCCGAAACCCCAAAATTATTCAGTGGTCTTCGGTGAAAAACAGGCAAAACCAGGGTTAAGCTTCATCTAGTTTGCCAAGTTAAGTCAATTCTTTTACTTAAGTCTTGCCCAAGTCCTTCTGATAACATGACCTTTTCATTTCGTGCCCATTTATACATTTTCCCGCCATATTACAACACAGGAGAAATAAATCTAGAACTTAAAGTCAAGGCCACAATCCTTCAGTGTCAAGCAAAGGTTGGAGGATGCCGTTACACAACTCCAAAGCATGCACTAACGGGGACATCTTTGACTAAAACCTGAATATTACGGATGATGCCTTCATAGGCAAAATCAATGTCTGCACAAATAACAGAAACAAGTCCTGAATTCAAAGTCTATTTAAGATTTCAGGACAAAATGGAACAAGAATTTGACAACAGAAGTTCTAAATAGTGAAACTGATCTGAACCCAAAAACAGTCCGTTACCATCTACTGAGAGAACTTTTCACAACTTAAGTTCAGTGTAACCCTTATGTAACCTTACACCTCATACTACTACCACCCTAAACAATACCAAGTAGATTGATAATAACAACAACAATTACTGTAATATTCAAGAGATAGGGCTTAAGGCTAGAAAGGTATTGGTATCAATATCGAAATACCCTAATTCGGTATGAAGTAAGTATCGGAGCCAGATCAGAACTGAGAAAATGGATTGATGCATAAAACTCTTGAACAAAATCTTACTCAAATATTGTCAATCCATGGTAGATAACATGAACTGCAAACTTACCTTTAATTTCTTGCTTTACCAGAAGGATCCTACCCCAAAACAAAGGGACCTAAAGTTGCCTTCTAGTATCTGAAAATGAGATTTATCTACAAATAAAGCTATTTTTCATCGCTGGTGAGTGTGAAAGTAGGAATCAATCCGTGAATTCTTTTCTCACACACTTACCTGTGAGTGAGTTTACCTTCCCGCCGACTGCTGCTGCTGCTGTGACTCTGAAGGTGCTGAAAGCCGCACCTTGTGGGATGCCAAACCCTCACCTATGGAGGACGTGCATGCCCAGCGAGGGACTCAGGAGTCAGCTGACTGTAGAGGAACTGATGCCAAGAGTACTCAGATCTTTTGTTTTGCTAAAAGAAGCAGGACCACAGTGCAGACCGCTGTTACTACTAAATGTCTACTCGAGTAAATGTAGCTACAAAAGGTACTACTTTTAAAATATACCAAGCGTGAAGTACTCATTATGCAGAAAGGCCCAGTTCCAAATAACGCATGTTATTAGATGAAATCTTACACCAATGACTGTAACTTAACTTGGACTTGAGCCTTTTGAGTTAAAGGCTACTTGAGATTTAAAAGTATGTCATTTATAAAGTGTGCCACAAATCAATATCCCCATTTCTCTTCATTTCCTGAATCAGCTATTGCTAACGCTATTCCTTCCCAGCAAGTCGTCACTTTTTCCCCAAGAAGCCATTTTGTTTGACGCATCTGACAACATCCAGAAAAGTTTAGGAACAAACTATGAAGAAGTGGGTTACGTAGTTTTCTTGTCTTATACATTATTTTAGAATGTAAATAAGAATTTTAAAAAGCATTCAGGATTTGTTAAAATATAACAGATTAGAGGAGTTCTAATTACTTGTTTAGGACTCACAATTTAGAGGTTAGGACATAAGACTTGAGGTGGGACTCGGAAGCGTGTGACTCACAAAATAATGACTTTGTCCAACTTCTGCTCACATCTGAACTTTAGTGGAGTTAAAGTATAAAGGAGCAGCAGCTAAAAGTCTTCTTACATACTTTAGCTCCAAAAAAAAGTGTATTTCTTCCCTGACTGCTCATAATAAAAACCCTAAATTACATCAACATACATCTGTCATTCACTTGTACCTTAAGTTGTGCTTATAATTACAGCAGTGATTCACACGTCGCGGTTTATGACCCCCCACAAAGGTCACAAGATGATTACAGAGGAAAGCATAAAAATTATACATTGCTGTTTATTTTTCCTGACTTGTTTCCAAGCTTTGCTTTGTTCTCTCGTAATGCTGGATTTTTTCCCCTCTTGGGACATTTAATATGAAAACCTTTTAAATGAAACAATCTGAGAAGGCAAAACATTTTTGGGGTTTAACTGCTGAAGCTAATGACCTCACTAAAGCCATAGTTGGTGACAAGATGCCACAAGTGGCTTCCCTTTAGGAAGTAAGAGGCTAATAATTTTTTTTGGTTGTTTGAGTGATTGTAATGCCTCATCTCTAAATTTACACATAATTAAAAGAAAATAATCTGAAATATTTGTGTATTATTTGCAGCATGCCAGGCCCATTTTTATGACCACGTGTGTTTGTAGAATGGATGAATGATATAAAACAACCCAGCAAAGTCATAAAGTTGTGAGTCTCTGCTTAGCTTCAACATTAAAAATCTATTACACTACACTGGACTCTCATAGTAGTGAAAATAAGCACTGCAAATAACAATGAGAGGTGTGGCTCAAAAGTATAACAGATTAATCTCAGCAGGACAAGTTGCAAAGGTTATTTTGGCTATCAGAATATTGACTAAGACTTACAGAACTTTGTTATTTAACATCCGGACACATTTAAATTGTGTAAAGGTTGAACGAGCCTTCACCTTTTACCTGAAGTTTATGTAGTTTGCATTGGTGCGGTCGCATATCGCCATGGCCACATCGGATGTGTGAGCTGCTAATGTTGCAATTAAAACTATCAGTGTATTATTATGTAATTAAAATTTTTTAACAGACGTTTTGTTTTGTTGACCT
>JAPXVT010000017.1:13811145-13823603 GCA_029823135.1 Acanthurus reversus | reverse complement strand
AAGCATAGCTGCTTCTAAAGATCACCCGCCGGAGATGTTGATCTCATCTTACCACTATTTGGCTGTATAAGCTTTTTGAAAAGACAGAGATTGCTGCCAAGTTATTTCAAAACCTTTTTGTGAAACTTAATGTCCCCAAAAATGAGGCATTGTTTGTTTTTTTGAGAATTATTTTTTGTCATTTAAAGCTCAACTTTTGGTGCACTTGGAGAGGGAAAAGGATGTGATGGCTTCATTAAAATATGCTACTTGTAGTCATCTTCCTCAAGAAAAGATTTGGTGCAAAATACTCATGATGTGGAGTTTTTGCATTTTCCTCTTATCAAATTGCACTGTACAAGAAATGCCACCCATCTTTGACATGGTCTCCTGACACTCCGGCTGTGTGAATTTATGGAAAGCAGCGGAGAAAAACCGTTGAAACCATATCCGGTGGGCTACAGTGGCGGTGCCAGACAGATGATCTGGTTTCGGAAGAAGAGCGAGTCTGGATTTGGCTTGGAGGGGCGCTTAGAAACCTCTGGGGCCTCTCTCAGACGAGCATCCATTTATCATAGCGTTTGTAATGGGTTGATGTTTAATTAGTCATGTAATGTGACAAAGACAAGAGCAAGTGCATGTCATGGGAATGTTAAACAACCGCCCCCTTTCTCTTGGAGCCTCATGGGTTTCACTCGTCCCAACCCTGAACCCTCGCCCGCCTACGCTTATATGTCATTGCTCATCCAGAATGAATTCTTCCAGCACTTCCATGAATCCTTTACCCAGCTCATAATCCCCTTAACACTGTCCTCCCCTCTTGTACATTCAGGACATTGACAACATATGAAACAAGATACCTAATTAATCAACCGATCAACCATAGGTCTGCCTTTTTTCGGTACGTTCGGGTTCCCGTGGGGCATGTCTCGACACGTCAGGAATGACCAACCGAGGCATTCTGGACCCCAGGAATGTGGCTTGGTGGCACCAGGGTCACAGTCAGACCGCTCATCACTGCACTCTTTGCTTGTAGCGTTACCTGTAGCAACAACTCAAAACATAGTCGCCTGATATGTCTGATCTTGACTTTTGTCTACAACCGGGTTTGGTTGATCCACTTTCTAGCACGTCTCTGCTTTTGTAGGTCAGGAGCAGAGCAGTGTGTCCGAGGCAGCCAAGGGAGTGTCATGGCCTCCTCACAGGCCCCTCAGAGCTGTGTGGTCCCTGAGGGAAGCCTCATATTTCGGCTGTTGGCTAATTGAGCGGGATGACGAGGCCGGAGAGGCTCTCAGCCCCGTCCTCTCCTATGGGTTTGGTTTATGCAGCCCTGCTGACTTTGCTGTCAGTGTCAAACGCTTGTTAGAAAATCATCAATCTCGGAGCAGTTAAGAATATTCCCAGAACAGAATGAAGGGGGCAGGTGATAGATAGGCAGGGAGGTGGAAGAGTAGAAGGAAAGTTGTTTAAAAATGTGGAAGGAAGCGAGCTGGTTATAATGAGACAGTCCTGTTACGAAGGAAAGGAAAAGAAAAAAGTGAGGAACGTTGAAGCTTCTTAGCAGGAAACAGGTAAACAAACTTCTTGCTGAGAATGTGCTTCTAGGCTTCATGACAGCGGTAAAAACAATGAATCACTGGTTCAAGAGATAATGCATGCATTGTTCATTTTGTCCACCCGCCAAAATTAACACTCTCTGGAATCAAGTCTTGACAGAGGAATGAATTACACCCATCACCAGTTGTAACAGACGGAAAGGGATTTGTTCGTACTGCAGACGTACACAAGTCTGTGTTTGTCTTAACCACGGAAGTATCCATGTAGGGGCTCAAGCCGAACACACATTTCGATCTATAAATCTTTTCCTACCATCCTCAGGACTAATCTCCAACTCCACTCCTTCCCTCCCCTCGTTTTGTTCTGTCTTTTCTCTCATAACCTCTTTTCTGCTCAATAACACTTCACACTGCTCAAGCTCAGGCACGTCGCTGGGCTGCAGCACTGACCGACGGTAAAGTGATTTGAAAGGGAGAGCCATAAACGTGATGGATGTGGTCCAGCCCTGGGTTTAGCCCCAGCTGTTGGGCATGTTTTTTGTCATTTTAGACAGACCTGCTGGGTGCGCGCCCTTCTTCACCCACATTCATCCATGCTTTTTGGAATTTTTAGGGGATAAATTTGTTCTTAAAGCTCTCAAGGTTGCAGGTTCAAACCAGTGGCCGACACTTATGTGAAGAAGGGGGATTACATTTTTACAGGATGAGATCTTTACTGGCATCTATCAAAAGCCAGTAAGGTGCAGTGGAAGTGATGCGGTGAGCTGGTATCGTGTGTTTTCAATAAAGACACAGGTGGTCCATCTTAGATTTCCTTCTTTGACTTCAAATGCAAGTCTATAAATCAATCAGTACTTTTATGCTTTAACTCCCGTGATTTTCTCCTAGACATCATGGTTTTTTTTTTTCTTTCACAGGCTGGATGACATGATGTTCCTACCCTTTTCCCCTTCCACCTCCTTCCCTGTTTTCCTTCTCCTCCATTTCCTTTCTCCATCCCTTGTCTTCACATCCCTTTCCCACACACCGTTGAGCTGGACTTCACCTCATGACCCCTGCTACTACCTAGACGGACGTCCACGACACTGCCTGTCAGAGTTTATCAACGCCGCCTATGGCATACCAGTCAATGCCAGTTACTCGCTACAAGGGCCGGACTATGACAGCAACATCACCACCTTGACAGACCTCCACAACCCCCACAACCTCACTTGCTGGACGGCTCACAGAGGAACTGATACTGGAGAATGGGTCCTCACGCTACCTCTAGGGCGCCGTTTTGAGATTACCTACATAAGTTTGCAATTCTGCCAGCACGGGGAGCCATCAGACCCCATCTCCATCTCCATCCTCAAGTCAATGGACTATGGGCGCACCTGGAAGCCAATGCAGCACTACTCTAGCGACTGTCTTGGGACCTTCGGGCTGCCCCCTCAGACGGTTGCCCAAACAAGACACCAAGAGACAGAGCCCCTCTGCTCAGACCCTCGCCCCCTACAAAAGCAGAGGGGTGGCACGGTGCTTGCCTTCTCCACCCTTGATGGACGGCCATCCTCTCCTGATTTTGACCACAGCCACACTCTCCAGGACTGGGTGACAGCCACAGACATCCGTGTGGTCTTCCACCAAGTGTCCAACAACAGAGTGAGCAGCTTCAGTAAGAAGGAAGAAGCTGGATGGCGTGATGGTGCAGAAGATGACAGAGGGACTGCGCTTCTGAGGTGGAGATCAGGCCACAAGGGTCGTCCTGGAGATCAGGTTGACAGGTTAAACACAGATAATGAACTGGCATTTTTTGATAGGGAAACAAAAATTCAGAGGTAAGGGGGAGAAACAAAGCGGAGAACATGAACAAACGTGGAAGGAAGAATCATTATAAAGGATCGGGTCAGGACGAAGATGGACATAATGTGACCAGCAAGGAAGGGGGTGATAGCTTTAGCACGGACATCCTCGCCTCTTCAAAGAAAGGTGGGAAAGGCAGAGGGCGTGGTCGCAAGAGAGAAAACAATAACTGGCTGCCTTGTCCCAGTGGTGGTTGTAATTGGACAGTTGAAGGGCGGAGCAGGGGCAACAAGGGGCGGGAACTGAGGAAGAGGAGGAACAACAATCTGAACACTAAACAAAGCTCAAGGAACCTGGAGGTGACAGCACCTGCTGCTTTTATCTATGCAGGACGAGCTCCTCTGGCCCTCTCGGACCTGCAAGTTGGTGGCAGGTGTAAATGTAACGGACATGCTTCTAGGTGTCGCCGTGACGACACAGGCAGAGCAGTGTGCATATGTGAGCATCACACAGCTGGGCCAGACTGCGATGTGTGCGAGGATTTCTACTTCGACAGACCATGGCATCGAGCTACACCCACGCACCCAAACCCCTGTGTTGGTGAGTCCTGCACACTGTTGCTAAATGATTATGTTTTACAAAATTATGACACATATTGTAACATGTTATATGTTATAACATGTTTTTTTCTGTATTTGTATTTATTTTATCACAAAACAAACTACATAACAAACAAAAGGCGGGGGGGGGGTACATGTAAGTGTGACATGTAATTTATACATATTTCACTCTCTTCTGAAACACTTCCAGAAGGTAATACTAATCCAAATTTAAAAAATAGAAACTCTACACATATATCATAGTATACTATAAATTCTACTCATCTTTTTAAGTGGATAAAATAAAGCAGGGGACAGAGGGATGGATTAAAAACAACGACTATTCAAAATTATAGCAGTATAGGCCAAAATATCCTGACTGATTATACCATACTATAATACAGAAGAATGG
Source organism: Acanthurus reversus (assembly GCA_029823135.1). Classification (NCBI taxonomy): domain Eukaryota; kingdom Metazoa; phylum Chordata; class Actinopteri; order Acanthuriformes; family Acanthuridae; genus Acanthurus; species Acanthurus reversus. The sequence goes on along the minus strand of JAPXVT010000017.1, from coordinate 13,819,272 downwards.
ATCCCACATTTCCAATAATGCAACTGGAATGTGTCTTATAATTGACCCTCCCTTAGTGGTAAACACCCATGTCTGTCCACATTGACATTTTCTCACACTTTCTGTGATAAATGTGCAGTCTCAATGTCCAGGTCAAGGTGACATCATCAGGGATACTTTATGAAAACTCCTCTGGAGCCACAGAAGAAATTACACACCTGTTTTCATAGGCGGACTGTTATCCCTCATGACAATGAATGTGAACCTTTGAGTGTCTCTGTTGTTAAATTAAAGTTTGATGTTTAAAGTTTTTATCAGCTTTGACCTGAACTCTTCACAATATGAGCACAATGTCATGAACTGTAACAATATATTTGCTTGACTCGTTACTTTGTCAATGAACGTGAATTCGTAAGTATAATGTGGTCAAGCTGTGACACCAGACTTCATTTTTAACCACTTTTCTATGGGAGAAAAACTAGAATGGGCAATTTAATTAATCTGGTTTTTTTATAAACGTTCCAGAATAAACAGATATGTCCAAGTTGTCTGGTTTAAAGCCAAGAACCGCAAAGTTCCTAATTTGAGTACAGTATGTAGAAAGGTTACAGGTCAAATTCCCCCGTTTCTCTGTTTAAATTTCCTCCTGTCGTCTTTCCTCCATCAACTCTCTAATAAAAACTTATGCACTCCTCCTGTCTTTCCCCACCCATGAAATAAGGAACAAATCCAAAACACTGGGTACGAGCTCTCATTATGATCATATCCATACTTTTTTTTCCTTCTGTCCAGCCTGTGAGTGTAACGGCCACTCCAACAAATGCCGCTTCAGCATGGAGGTGTTTCAGCAATCGGGCCGGCGTAGTGGAGGCGTGTGTCAGAAGTGTCGCCACCACACGGCCGGACGCCACTGCCAGTACTGCCAGAACGGATACACCCGTGACCACAGCAAGCCGCTGAACCACCGCAAAGCCTGCCAATGTCAGTCACTAGATGTGTGTGTTTACTGTATGTGTATTTGGGACTGGGATAATGGGAATTTGTTTGTGCATATGCAGAAATGGCATGCAACTTTAACAACTAACCGTGCGTTCCTAGAAGATGAAAAGCAAATCATAATGTGAGAGCCAGTGTTTATGTTTGACTGTCTGGACACATGTCCTCTGTGTGTTTACATGCCAAATCTGTCTCTGTCCGAGGGAACAGAAGTGTTTATGGGGTGGTTACATTGTGAGAGGGAACAACTATTCTTGTTGGCGATAGATACACAAAAACACTCACAAACTGCACTGAGCTGCCACCTGTATCCCCATCGTTACTGCTGATGGCATCTGCCGTGACTCCTGACCTTTGACTGGTCACATGTCCCAAGTGACTGTGACACTCTGGCATGCTCATGTGGAAGCCCAGCTACGGGCCTAATATATCCAAAGTTAATGGGCTCTCTTTGAGCTTGACACAGGAATGAAAAAATACGAGCTATGATTAAACATCCCCATATTTTATCCCTTTTTATGCATAAAATAAAACTAAATCACAATTCATATCCTCTACCACACAGTCGCACATCACAGCTTTAATTTATTAATGCTATATTTCATTGGTTTACCCTTCAGAGGCTAATTACTCATTTTCTCCCGTCAGGTTGTTAGGACTTGTTTTAAGGATTTGTCTAAACATACCTAGAGTGTGAACAGAGCCGCTGAAGTGTGGCTTCCTCTCCGAATCTGTCTTCTCTCATCAGGTCTTATCACGTGACTGCAGTGGTAAATATCAAACTTGCAGTGTAAACCATGGGAAATCCAGACAGTAATCATTAAACAGCATCAGAACAGCTGAAATTAGGGGTAAAATGATGAAAGAATATACTGGATCCAGGATAGGTCTCCATCTTGATGGGCTAAAAGCATCAGGGGCAGAAATAGAATTAAGTCCAGGACCTTTTTATTCTGTCCCTGACAAATTTGATAAGTTGCAAATATATTAGTTTTGTCCTTAAACCAAACCCAATCATCCCCACCACCATGTGACATTCAGTTGATAGCTATGGAGAAATTCGTCTTTGTTTACCAAACAAGACAGCTACAAAATAACTTTTATGGTTTTCGTAGAGGTCTTGTGTCTTTGCTCAAGGACGCTCTCAGGATGGATGCTGTCAGAGGGGATTAAACCTGTCTCCTGGCACTGATAGATGGTCTTCTCAATCCCTTCTATTGTTCAGTCTGTCCTTTGTGCAGTAGCCACAGACTTTGACACGTTTTTGCTTGATATATCTTTAACTTGCTTCCTTCTTGTCATAAATCAATGCAATCTAGTCTACAAAGACATTTCATCAAAATACACTTGCTTGTTTCTAACCCTATTTCACGTTCATAAAAATAAAATATACTCTCATGCGGAAACAGTACAACCATAGCCTTCTGTGACTGTTTTACGAAGTTTTACTGAAGGTTCTCCTACATGTTTGGAAGAGGAGGGTGAGCTAATATACAGTGGCATGCGATCTCCAATTTCACCGCCAGATGCCACAAAATTCTACAGTTTATACATTTGACTCCTTGTTTTGGTTTTACTTTACTGTTTTGGTTCACATTCTGCATACTCATTTGTGCTGTTTTCAGCCAGAAAGTTTGCCTGTTGAAGCAAAGTCAAAGCATTTTGCAGCTAAAGAATCAGATGTATCTCAAGAGTTGGTGTAGAACAAAAGTAGTATGAATAATAGACATAAATGTGTCAGAGTGAGAAGAAAAGTTTGTTTGTTAGCAATTAACCACATAAACTAAAAAATATCTCCTTTGAGTTTTCAGCTTGTCTTGCTGCCCCTTGGTGGCCAGAATACTACGGCAAAAATGACACATCTGCATCACTTCTTTGATCCTTTTGATTTTCTTTTCAGCCTGTCAGTGCCACCCTGTGGGAGCCGTCGGCCGCTGGTGTAACCAGACATCAGGTCAGTGTCTGTGTCGAGAAGGTGTGACTGGCCTCAGGTGCAACCGCTGCGCCCCAGGATACAAACAGGGCAAATCCCCTCTCCGACCATGCATACGTAAGTCAACTGCCAGTATTAATATTGGTTCCGGATCTGTTAAACTGTCAGTTATACCTTTATGCGCGGACTTATCATTATTAGAAAAATTATGTTTTACTACTGAAAAAACATTCAGAGAGAGGTTCTTTTATACATTTAAATGAAATCACAGCTAATAACAACCTACTCTGTTGTTTAGGTTGAAGGACTAGTTTTAATATAAATTATGAGTCTTAACTTTTCTTAATAAATGTTTTCTCTGCACCTGATACATGTTGGCCGGCTAAAATAAATCACAGACCTAATTATTTGTTGTCAGTCATGAAAAAACGACCACTTTAATTTCTCCTTCAACTTGATTTGCTTGTGACCTTAATGGATTAAACCTCCTATCAAGCCCTCTAAGCCTTTATCAAGTAGTAGCTCAATATAAAAGGGGCCGCTTCTGCTGACTAATTTAGTCCAATCTTCCAGCATGTCCCCTTTTCATCATCCCTAGAGACGGTTTCCATAGCAGCGTTAATATAAGCTGACCACTACAGGGAAACCTCATCTCCATCTGATCTGGGATCAGTTTCAGATCAAGCGGATTGTTGCTACTCATATCTCTGTGCCTGGCCAACACCGAACCTCAGCCATGAGCGCTAATCCACGTGAACTTCCCCAGCTAATCACACGAGTGCCGACAACCACACAGGCACTGAGGCGGTGTAAGCCCCAATCAGGTGACACAGGGAGCTAGCAGCGGTGCTTCACACCTGTTGTGAAGCTCAAAACGCCCCCCATCACAGGGCCCAGACTCATAACTCTTGCAGTGAACGGACTGAGTGAAAGAAAACCTTGTTTGTTTTTACTGCCAGACCTTCTCAGGCTATGTATAGCATCTCTTACCCCCAGCAGCACCTCTAACACCTCCTCTCATCAGACAGACCAAAAGACACGCAGCAGCCAGGCTAAACCCAAAGTTAGCTTCCACTGAACCTTTTTATCCACATCTTGAGCAACACAAAAATTTTACAGAATTCAGCTTGTGACTCTGCTCTCCTCCCCTAAAATGGAAAAATGTTTATGTAGTAGCTACATTTTTGGTCAAAATTTTGAGGAACGTCAGCTAGCTTGCAAGACAGTCATCACTAGCCCAAAGCTAAAGCTAAATTTACTTATTATTTGCGATAGAAGAGTATCCAACTAATGTTCAATAAAATACCAAGATGTCAGTTCTTTATTCCAAATATTAAAATGAGGCTGTTGCAAATTCCAACCAAGATGTAGAAAAGCCCAGCTAGCTAAGCTAACAAAACTCATTTTAGCGAAAGCAAAAAGTTACAGGAATGGAAAGCTAACTTGTGGTTAAGCTAACGTCATGCTGTTTCAGCTACTTTAAATTCACACATTTGATAAATAAAATTCACTGTAGATGAATTTAGGCGTATTGATGCCTTCACATGGGGTGTGTTCATGATACCATGTAAATGCCCACCTCTTGTCGTACTTACAACATCATGAGTCGAATTTCTCAGAAACCTCTGAGTTCAGGAGTTGTGTTTGCTGACGTTTTCAGAAGTGAAGGAGCCCGTATTGGCCTGTAGGAGACCAAAAGCAGCTATGGCAGGTGTAGACAAGTTGTTAATCTAGATTTAAATTGTCAACTTTGTTGTCTCATCTGTCATTCCTCCACAGGGTTTTTAATCACAAAGTAATAATGTAATATTTCCACATAGAAGGCCAGAAGGAGAACAAGAGACATTTTGCGTCCATATTACTGTTTCCCAGCAACGTTGTTCCCATGCTATTACCATTTGAACGCCAAGCCTCTCCTGTACACAACTTCACGACACAGCTAAACGAGTTCCATTTGAAGGCAGCATATAACAAGAGTTTCAAAATAGATGTACCACTTTGTGCTCAGGCAATGTTTAACATTTTAAAATTTAGTCTATTACGTGGAAAGGAAAAAAATGTAAAAGAAAAATATATATAAATAAAAAGAGAATAGAATGACAATGAAAAGCCGTTTTCTCAGCATCAGTAACAAAGCTCGGGTGTCTGAGAGGTGCTCTCTCATTTTCCTCAATTTGACTTTTCATATATACTTCTATGTCCATATATACACAAACAGAGCACCTTCTTCTGTTTTTAAAGTGGGGGACTGTCAGCTGGGTGGGGGTGTTGGGTGTCACTGGCCCAGTTGTGTCAGAGAGGACAGGACATGGACAGGGGAATGAAGTGTAAACTTGGTAAACTATGGCAGCTCCATCACATGCACACACTTTTACAAGAGGCCTGGATAATACATGCACAGATCAGCTGGTTGTTCATTTTCCATGTACGAGTTCATGGACACAGTCAAACAAACTTTATTAGATTCCGTTCAGTGTTTGAGACAAAACCATTCAAGCAGCAGTGATTCGACCTTATTAAATTACCAAAGTAACCAAAAGTAAAGTTTGTGTCTGTCTGTTTAAGGTAGTGTCAGAATGTGTTTCCAACCCATAAAAAGACCACACACACATTTTTGACACTTGCTTATCTTTTGTGCAGACATGCCCCTCGTACCGCAAGGCATTCAAGCATAGCACGCATAACACAAACATAACACACACAGTCTGCAACCTGACAGCTCATGCACGTACTCTGAAACTTCTCTGTGCATCTGTTCCTCACCTGTCTGAATGTCTGCAGGAATTCAAGAAGTCGCTCCAACCCCAGTGTACCAACCTCAGTACAGCATAGGTGAGTAGATTTGCAGGCAGACATGGCACTGTCTTATCAATAAAAACAACTATCAAAATTTGGTGTGATCTTTTGGTACATTGTTATGGCCTTTTGTTAACATTAAAACCCACTCGTTCTCATTTGTGTAATCGTGCTTTTTCACAATTATTCGTGCATTTTTTATATAAAGTAGGCAATAGCCTACTGTTCATTGAGCAGGATGTTTAATATGGAGGACATTTGAAAATACATGATTTTTGGATCAATGCCATTAATTTAATAGATTTTAAAACATATAATTTGCTGGATTATACTGAAACCAAACTGAAATCCTTTCATATTTTTGTATAAAGAGAGCTGAAATTGAATCGCAAGAAAATTTGAAAGAAATTACCTATACATTGATATACATTCTTTTCTTTTTTCATATTTCCCATTCTTAATGTTAAGTATGTATAATAGGTAGGCTAGTACTTATTATTGTGGCGGTCTGTTTTTCTTGTATTGCAACTTTGGGTTAATTCACTCACATCTTCTTATTTGATCTTTTTCATATATTTATTAACCAATTGTCAACCGTGTTAGTGTCACCACCACAAAGCACAAATTTCCTTTAAAACAAAAAAACAAAAACAAACAAACAAAAAAAGGTGTTTTGAGAGCCTCTGCTCTAAACTCTTCATGCAGCTAGCATAGCTAACCACTCCCTCCTAGTGGCAGCTTAAGGAATGTCCCACCTGCTGCAGTGGAGGTCATCTGTTAGTCACAGGATACTGTGATGACAAATTGAAGCAGCCATATTGTAATTAGCAGAAAAGACATGTGCTGATATGCTTGCTATGAAATGATACACTCGTTTGATGCATTCTCCCTCCCTCCCTTTCTCTGTTGTAGCCGAGGAGTGTGTTTCTTACTGCCAGCCATCTCAGGTTAAAGTCAGGATGAACTTGGAGACGTATTGTCTCAAGGACTATGGTTAGTGTCATTTTTTTATTGATTATATTGTCAAAAAAAGGAACTGTATTTCCTTAATTTGATAAAAATCCTTTTCCTGGATTTCTAATTGAATCTATTATAAACTTAACTATATTAAAACTGCAATTTTAGTAAAACAGTACATTTTTAAAAATATTGTAATGGGGAAAAAGTTATTTGCATAGAACTGTAAATCTTTTGAGTAAAACCATGGAACCTAAATATTGAAAATGAAGATAAAAGAATCAAAAGTTGAAGACTCAAAATAGATTCATTCAATTGAAAAAGGTTTATGCATGTCTTGCATCTCCGTCTTTCCCAGTGCTGAAGGTGCAGGTGAAAGGGATGGAGCGTTCAGGTCCCTGGTGGCAGTTCTCCATCTCAGTCCAAACTGTCTTCCGCACCAGGTCCACCTCCCAGGTACGCAGAGGCCTCCACTCCCTCTGGGTTCCTGACCGTGACCTCGGCTGCGGCTGCCCAGCCCTCCAAGTGGGTCGGACCTTCCTGCTGATCGGTGCAGAGGAGGGGGAGCGGAGCTGGGGCCCTGAGGAGAGTCGCCTGGTGGCGGACCGCTCCACTCTGGCCCTCCAGTGGCGGGAACACTGGAGCCCCAAACTCAGGGGCTTCCGCGGGCAGGACAAAAGGGGCCGCTGCCCACCTAAACCCCCCAACAACCACCAGGAACACAGTCAAAAGGAGCGAGCAAAGCCTCAGTCTGGATATATCCCTCCTCACCTGCTGACTGAGAAAGACACTCACACAGAGGTTTCACACACACACTCTTACACGGACAGCGAGGTTAAGTCCACAGAGCCGCTGCGCTTATTAACCACAGCTGCTCCTGTGTGCTCTACTTACAGTCCTGGATGAAAAGGAAAACCACAAGGAGAAGTAAAAATAACCAGATTTTTATCCTCCAACTCTGGACATTCTGCAAAAAGAGAACAATCAAAAGGAGTGCAGAATGTCCTTTTTTACAGATTTTCCTGAAGGCTTCAGGAGATACAGGCATGACTTTGCTTTTGCAGCTCTGAGAAAGTCCAAAACACACACTCACAAACACACACTCACCTGTTACTTGATGTTCTAAAAATGTGAGGAAACACACGTTTCTTTGTTTTGGAGGGTAAAGATCAACTTTGTGATGCCAACTCGCTAATGATGAAATTATTAAAAAACTCCGCCAACAAAACTGGTGCTATGTGAAATATTAGTTACAAGAGTTTTAATATTTTCTACTGAAGCAGCTGTTAAAAATTAAAGTCTGATAAAACTCTGAAATGGCATGCAGTATTTTTTTTTGTCTTATGGAGTTTTTTTTTTTAATGATTGTTTATTAATATTTTTTCTTGATTTGCCTACTTTATGTAACACACACACATACACACAAGTCCAAAAAAAGAAAAAAACTCAAGGTACAGAATGTGCAC
>JAPXVT010000017.1:13641482-13655248 GCA_029823135.1 Acanthurus reversus | reverse complement strand
TTGTGCTTTTACACCCTGTTTCAACATGAATGGCAGTGAATGGGGTTTAAAAATGCAGTCTGAGATCTAGTAAAGTACACACATGGTCAAATTTTAACAACAACATTTGTAGAAGATAGGGGCGATCTCTGCTAATGGTGAGAAGTCAGAAACAGACTGATATGGTCCTTTAAAGGACTTTTGGTGTGAAGTTTAACCGGCCACCCAAAAGTCATCTTTTTTATTTATCAGAATGACCAAGAAAACAGTCATCTTATCTCTTAAACTCTCAAATGTTGATATGGTTATCAGCCTCAAGCGTCCACGATTGTTCAGACTTGATCAGCAGCGTGTTATCTGTAGTGTTGTGTTCACCACATTCCTCTCACAGAAACTTTCTCAGATAACTTCCTGAATGCGTTATCTCAAAAATAAAAGCCTTGCTGCATTAGCCAACATTCGCTCAGCAGGTAGAGTTGTGATTTAGCAGGAAGTGGGTACATCTGTTTAACTTTTAGTTTGAGCACAGCAAGTGATAAGACATGAATAGATAATGAGGGTGTGTGCGTGTGTGTGTGTGTGTGTAAGTGATACCCGTGGAGTGCAGCAGAGGATGGATGTGTGTTACGTTGCTGCACATGTCCTATCGGCTGATCTGACCCTCTTCAGGCTTCATGTGATGAGTTCAAGAATGAAGCCGCTCCGGTGTGTTGCTCTCACCTTGACCTCCTAAAATATGCAATCAATGTCTAACATACATCATTTTCCTGCCACTTTCACAGAGAAGGAAGATCCAAGTGTGTGTGTGTGTGTGTGTGTGCTTTAAAAAAATGGCATGTGGTGGGAGAAGTGCAGCCCGGTCAAGGTCCTGAGAAGATGAGCGAGTGAAAAACAAAACCAGGTGGGTGATACCAGGGTGGGAGAGAAGAAAAGCGGAGGAGAGAAAATGAAAGACGTCAGAGGAAACAATGTTTCTTTACTGGTGATCGCCAAGGCAACAGGGATGACACACACACTCCCTCTGCTCTTTGAGGATTAAACCAAGCATGGCAACAAGGTTAAACCTCCACTTACTCCCTTTTTTATCCACTTTTGATAGAAAGCCTCTATCTTGTTATGGCTGCTGGCTTGGGAGATTTAAAGTTTTCCTTCAGTGATTTCTTTAATGTTTCTCAACAAAGAAACACCACAGTCTTCTGTTGAAGTTATCAATACTACTACAGGTTGATGTTATGAACAAAAGTTTGAGTTATTTCAATTTAATTTCTGAACAATCAAGTTTTGTATGGTGGACAGATCTAAAAACTACAACATCTCTAAGTCTCAGCCACCGTTGCCATGGAGACAAAAGAAGTCTGCAGTCTCTTTTATGGCACTTTGTTAGTGCAACCAGGAGAAATAGTACCATACTTGCCAAATACTTCTAAAATCGACCCTAAAGTCTGAATGTCAGCTTTTGCTTCTCTTCAGCGATTGCATGTTTGCTATCATGAAACCCTTTAACATTCATACTTTACTTGTTTTTTGTGGAAACACAACTTTAACTTAAAAGATGTCACTGTTGTTCATTTGCTACTGATGTTTTAATTGACAGAGTTACACATCTTGACAAGCAGTGGAAACCTTCCAAATGCCAGTCATTTCAACAGTCAAGGCTACAAACGTCATATTGGTAAATAAACTCACATGGCCACTGTCTAAACAAGGCTCCTCTTCTTCTCTGTCTACATTCACACAACTACAACCTCAACCACAAAACCTCAGCGTTTACCCTTAGAAATTCCAAATGAAATGTTTCAATTCGAATAATTCTTGAAATTCCTTAACTTACGAGCTACAATCTCCTTTTAGATTAACCTCACCTCCTCCATTTTCTCTTTCTTGTTGTAAATGTTTTACTTCCCTCTTTACACCTTCCCTGCCTTTTCTCTTCAACATTCATTTCTCTTTTGCTCTAAAAAAGCATCCTCTCCTCATCCATTTTCCATGCCTGCTGGCGTGTCCAGCTTCTATGTTTGACTGTCAACAGGCTTTATGAAAAGGCTCTTTGATGTCAGTCGAAATGAGGCAAACAGTAATAGCATTAAAGCAAATATGTAGAATGGATGGTCAATATTTTGCAGTCATTTACACAGATGGAAAAGGGAGGAAAATTTCCATTCAAAGACAGAAGAGAAGGTTATAAAAAGACAAATGATAAGCGTCACATTTTAACACTGATTGGAAATGATGAATGAAGATTGAACAAGCACACACACACACATATGCACACGCGTAGTTGAGATTCAGTCTCTTATTTCCCCTCTGCTGAGAACTGACGCAAACGCTACACTGAGACCTCTTTCAATGTGCAGTTTCGTCAGGAAACTTAAAGACATCTAATCGATTTCCTGTCATGGGTTGTGGTTGTGTCATCCGTCACTGAGCATCATACAATATACTGATAGTTGCAGCACTATGACCGGCATGAGTCAAAGCAGCCTTTTCATTTAGTTCAGTGAAGTGGGGATGCAGGCTGCTCTGACTTTGTTTAGCTGACAGGAGAGCTTAACCTGGGGTAGAGAGATTTTTGCCTTGGAGGACATGCAATAAGGAGACAGATAACTTGGCGACAAGAAACTGAGAAAATGGAGTTTATTTCACCCACCACCACATTCATCTATATTTGTACATAAAAAAATGAATGACCACATCAGAGAATAGGCTTGCAGACTAGGCGGATAAAACCTGTTAGCCTTCGTTGTAGCATGAGAATACTTAAAAGCTTAGCGTCACGGCACTGTTTTTTTTTTTCTTCGATCGGCTGTTCTGTATTGCTGACAGGCTAGGGGGTGGGCATACCTAATCAACACCAGTGTGAACTTGATAAGGAGGGGCCGAATTCAAGAATGAGAGAGAACAATTGGGAAACGCCAGGAGAGAAATTGCTGTCTTTAGATTGCGTGAGAGGAAGATAGTAGGAGAGAAACTTGCATTCGTCGCTAAGTGCAGTTTTTTGAGTTTCGTCTGCGTGTCAGTGTTAATAAAAAATGATCCAACTGCGGAGTCTGGATGATGAGGGATCAAACCAAACTCCAGGTGGAGCTAGCTGAAGCACAACGTTCCCAGATGGGATTCCCGTGGATTAAAAAACTTTACCTGACCTTCCATCAGCATGAGGATGAGTAGATTATGACTGAATTTTCTTTTTTGGGTGAACTATCCCTTTAAAATTTTGTTCAGTTTGAATGCATAAAATTCTCCTCGTGCATTTTATTTACATTGTGCACATGCAAAATATTTCTGCAACAGAAGCAAACCATAAATTTTTGCGCATAACTCCATGAAAACAACTGACATTACTCACCACAGCACCAGTTTTCCAGTTGTCCTGCCTGTTGTTTAGTAGCTGTTACATATTTAGCACGTTATTTTCACACAGAGCATCTCCATGATGGCGCCAGATGTGGCTGCAAAAAGAACTGCGTGCCACTGCAAATCTCCTTTTATTCTTATATCATGGGCTTTTATTGGCACACACAGGTTGGTAGAGAGCTTAACACAGCTGATGACTGCTGAATAGTGAGCAGCAGTGTGTGTGACAGCCTGATCATCCGTCACAGAGCTGTGTATGCTTGTGTATGCTAGTATTCAAGTTGGATTACTCCTCTTACCTTCGGATTTGCGTAATTGGACAGAAGCGATAGCCTGTAATGAGACGACGTGCACACAGATGACCTCAGCACATGGTGTATGAAGTCAGTGGGGGAAAAAACACCTCAGCCTCACACACACACACACACACACACACACACACACACAGCCCTCAAAACTCCCTGAAAACCCAAACAGAGGAGAGTTGTTGCTATGAGTGCTGAGAGTTCGGTGACTCCCTGAACAGACCACCCAAACAAAGCAAACCAGACTCCAGAGAACTAAATGTCACTGACTCTAAGAAAAACAAACTAAACTCCCGAAAAAGGACCCTGCGCTTTCTGAACATTTTTATTAAAGAAACCTGTCCGACTGTGTGGAGAAAACAGATAAACACAAATGTGGCGTTTGTTTACTCAAACTGGGAGGAAGTGTACTGAGGCCCGTCTGCTGTCCTCATGTAACTGGACAGGTTGTTCTGCATCTTCCCAAGGGGGAGAAGCAGTTGTGTAATGCTGCAATTAGGCTAATGAAGGAAAGTCGAGTTAGCAATGCGTACAAATTCAAGCTAATTGCCATCTTAATATGGATTATGTAATCAAAAGATGCAGGGGCGGGCCTCCCGCATCGTCCTATTTTTACATCCGTACAGTCGGTTTTAAAACAATTGAATAAAAAAGGGGAAAACCCGAGAATCTAAGTGTTTAAAATCTATTACGATGAAATTCTTAATGGGGGTCACTCTTTATAAATAAATGCCTAAGTAACAGAAATAAAGCTGCAGATAATATAAAAATAAAATTCTTTTCCTAGATAAAAGTGCTTGTTTACTGACAAGAAATGCAAGATTAAAACCTCAACCTTGGTTTTGTCCTCCACGTGTTCACTCCTTCACATCTGTGTGCAGTTACACTCTCTGCGTAAATATGAGCAAAGCTGTGTGTCACTGTGCTGAGCGGGCTGGAGCTCTGTCTGCACTGGAACAAACCGGGTTAAAAAGGCACAACAGATAAACAACAGAGTACACACACACATACAGATTGTGCCCTGAGCCTCACCCTCTTTGGGGGTCATGTCCAGTCCACGTGGTTGTGTTTTACATAATGCTACTCGAGTTGTTAGTCTAACCTAGTTTTGCCCTGCATTACATACCCAGCAAGAAAAGCAGCATCAGGGAAAATGTGTTCTGTGCAGAGGAATGAATGCATATGCCGGATAGAATATTAAATATAAATCAGTCTGAGGATTTTATGACAAAATAATTACAAGGGCAGTTCAGATTTACTACAGCATTGCTCTTATTTTCTCTGACTTAACTCTTTGCAGCAGAGACGCTCTTATAAAATTGAAAATTAATTCGTCTTCGTCGCACTTCTTCCAAAACACAGTCTGACAGGAAGGGAACAGGACTGAATTACACATCACTTCGGATGAAGACGGTGGACGTGATTTGGATGCTAAAACAACTTGGTTGTGTGCAAGCTCCAGGTCGCTCCAATGACTGGCTTTAAATATGTTTACCTATTCCTGGACTACATGACCTGGGACTTTAAGGAGGTGGGAATGTGCCAAGCAGCTGCCAACTGGGCCAGGATAGCCAGCAGTGTTTCCAGTAAAACTCTGTGAGAGGATCTGCATCAATATAGTTTTATTTTAATGCAGTTAAAATGTGTTTAAAGTTGTTTATGTAGCATTAGGCTCTTGAGTAGTCGTTATGTTTAGAATATATACTGTATTAATTGAAGTTTTATTGAAATATTGTTAATTCATACAATTTTTATGTTTTTGCATCCATATTTGAGTCGAAAACAAACATCCCACAGTTTCTTTATTCTTATTTAGCTTCCTATATAACATAATATACATCACAGTATAAATTACTATCATTACACTGCATAACCCCTCTCTGCAATGACTAAAATCAACTTAATGGAGAATTAATTCCTCACAACATGACAATATTTGGTCTTTGCTAAGGGACACTACAGTGTGAGCAACAAAGAATCTCTGAACATCTATTTTTATCACTATAACAGGAAAAATTTCAGACTCTCAGAGAGACAGCACACACACACTGTAGATACTGATCCAATTGGCCAGTTATGCATGAGTTTTGCCCAATTAGCCAACAGTAAATAAATGTAAACAGTCGCTTCTGTGAGCAACAACAATGAAGTCATTCAGAAATTCCGGAAAGGAAATTTAAATTTAGTTTAGCTTTAAAGGCTTCTAACTGCATGTGCAGATTAAATCAAAATGTAGTTTTTCAGCATGCATTTAGGCTAAAGGAATTTAAATGGCTACAGGTTATTTTAAGACCGGCACACACATCCCTCTCCAGATGGGGAAGAAATAAAGTTAAGGGACAGCTGGAAGTGTGGATAATAAAATTCTCTCACATAGTTTCCCCGAGGAGATTGTGGAAGCTGTGGCTAATTTAATTTAAATTAACATTTTGTCCCGAAAACGCCCCTCACTTCATAAACGAATGCTTCTCTGCACTCTGCCGAAGGTCACAACAGACCTCTGTTATGTGGGAATCACCAACACACGCACACACAAATATCCACACAGCTGATGGAAATATACACATTTCAGTCACTGTCACACACTTTGGCTGAACTTGATGCTCATAAAAAGGCGACACATCAACACAGACAATCATATTTCCTACATAAAGACATACAGGCTAAAAATGTTTGCTGTAAGGCCAAAAAACAGGCACGTTGTAGTTGATTCATTTGGATGACATTTAAATTCTAAAAGACGATATTTGGAGTGAAAAGAACTAACCCTGTTTCCTTATTATCTAAGTCATGAGGTTATTTTTACACATTACATATTACATAACCAGTGTCAAATAGGACTGTTTTTGGCGCGTGTCCCACTACTGATGTTCAATTTTAGCTTTTCGGCTCTCTGTGCCAGAAGTGCGCCTCCCTGAGACATGCACTCTCTTTTCCAACACAAGCTGCTGCCTGTTGGGGGAAAAAATCCCTGTAATTACAGTAGATCTCAACTTTTGAAAAAAAGGGGCACACAAGATCCATGATGACAAGATAATGAATCGTTTCTAAGCTGTATTTTGTTTATAGTAACGAACAGATTGGTCGCCATTTACCAACTCTGTATTTGTGCTTTTCATTTTTGTTTTTGTCTGCCTTTTGCTCTGTGCTGTCTGATCTACAGCAAAAAGGATAACGTCTCAGCACAGCACTAAAATCTATTTTAAAGTCTCTCTGGTTTAAAGGACTGAGAGAAACACAATGCGAAAAGGGAGGAGGACAAAAGGCGTGAAGACAAGAGAGTTTTTGGTGAAAAAAAATGTTGAACAACAGTGTGCATAGTGAACAAAGAGGAGTCAAGGAATTTCAAAAATCCATCAGCCTTGATGTCGGATGAGGACAAAGATAGCAGAGGATGAATAGGTTTGCGGACAAGGGAGGTAGAGATGGAAAAAGAAAGATAAAAAGTCAACAAAAAGGTAAGAAAAGAAACAAACAAGGAAGATAGAGAGGCCACAAATTATGGAGTGCAAGAAAAAACTGTTTCAGGAGAGTCCACTAGTCTTGGGGCTTGGCCCTGCTGAGGCCCGCCAGCCCACTGCGGCAAAAACACTCGAACAAAAGGATCATTTATTGGAGGAGGAAAGAGGGGGAGGCGGAATGGAGGGATGAAAGGAGGGGGAACACTGTACAGAGGCATTTGAGAGCTGTGTGAGTGAAACACTGGCCCCATCTCAACATTCACAGCCAATGTGTAACATTCTCCCCCACGCTGCCCCGCTGACATACTCAGCAGCCAGAGCCCATATGGTCCCACTGTGGTAGCCTGCTAGCATTTATTTTTAAAATACACCCGACAACACCGCCCGCTTCCACCAACATGGCCTCTGTTTCCCAATAAAACCAACGCTCTAACGTATGGATGCGGGCTGATGTTTCATTTTCCATCCGTGGAATCTATGAAAAACCAACTGTTGAGCTCAGCCTCGCTGCACTCACCGCAAGATCCCATGATGAATTTTTGCTAATGCCTTACATTTTTCATTAAATCCAACTGCGGAGCTGAGCTAAGAAACGTTTCCCACAAAAACCCATGAGGTTTAAGTCTAACACAAGCTACAGTACAAATCATGTGGAGGCTAGCAGGGCTAGATAAACAACAAGGCTTGGCAGGATGCATTCATCACAAGAGCCCCACTGTGGAAGGTTAGGTAAGACTACTGAGTGTTTTACTGATGCATATAAATCCACATCTCCATTTAAATGCTGCTCTATCTGCTTAAACGGCAGGCGTCTATTTCTTAACAGGCCAATTTAGTGCAGACAGTGGCTCAAAGGGAATGTTTTTCGGTGAGGAAACGTCTCACAGTGACCTAGTTGAGGCATTGTTTAGCTCTGGTGGTCCCCCACAGCTAGAAAATTGCCCCACACAGTAGGAAAAAATGTACGTACAGTGTAATTCAGCATCTGGCCTTAGTGACCTCCATGCCTAACAAAAAAGTTGCAGCTACAGCACAAGTATAGATTTTTAATTGCATGCATTCTAGCATGTGAACAAAGACACAAATTGCTAATCATAACAGTTTTTAATCTCCCGGCAGATGAAACTGGCAATCCAATTTTAATGCTTGCATACCTTCCTTTGTAACGCCACAATAATTTGAAAGGTGTAGAATTCTGGAAAATTGCACAAAGACATTAAATCTGAAATGTGATTCGTGGAATAATCATTTTCTCCGTCATTGTTCTCCTCTACTCGCGTCACATTGGAGGATCTTAGGCTGACAGGTCAATAAAAAACAGGGTCAAAGTTCAATTTTATTGAACTTGGAGCACAATGCTTCAGTGGAAGGTCTGAATGGTTGGCCTTGCTAAGAGCAGCACTGCAGTGAGTTGTTTTTGACAGCTCTCCTCGTTGGGAAACAATGGCTCATCTGGAGCAGAAGGATTCTACTTGTCATGAATGGTCAAAAACTTGTTTAAAAAAATTCTCCTGAATCTGCACTCAAAACAATGAAAGTGAAAATTTAATTTAGGAGGGTGCAGCACTGAGAATGTTTACAAAACATTCAAGCAGCCTTAAGGGAATCAATAGTCATAATATCGATATTGATTGATGTTCCAGAGAAGCCCAAGAGAAGAAAATCTATGTATGACTTGTCAGAGTAGTAGTCAATCTAGATCTCATATTGTGGATCATGCAGACAGTCATACAATTCAAACAAGTGTCTACACTCTAATTTGGCGTCAGTTGGGAGGGAGGCTGTGCTCCATTGGATTATCCTGAAATTCTTTTCCATCTAAATAACGTGATGGAACAAAAGTAGAAAGAGAAAGGGAGAAGGAGAATCACCACCTGACCAAAAGAAGTGATTGAAAGGTCACAAGAAAGAGTTGGAGTGAGGGGAAAACTACAGAGAGAAGGTGCAAAATGAAGTCCATCCGATGTTTTTTTTTTTTTAAAAAGATAGCTCTTACCTGTTCCCTCCTTGCTTCCATTCTGATGTGTCCGCAGCTCCTCCGATTTGTAGAAGTCGATGCTGGCATAAGTGTTGAGGCTGGAGCTGCTGCTGCTGCTGTTGCCAACTGCTGTGTTTCCTCCTCCGACCCCAGAACCTCCACCTAGAACAGAAAAGAGGCGAGACGGGGCCTGGCTACCTGAGGGTCCATCCAGGCCCAAATGGGGGCTCTCTTTGTTGGCCAAGTCCAAGTCTATGTAGTTAAGGCCTTGCTCTGTGGACAAAGTCTGAGTGTTTGTGGGAAGGGATTGTTGTCCAGGAAGGGCGAACTGATTGGGATTTTCAGTCACAGCACCATTACCCCACAGCATGCTTTCAAAGCCCAGGCGGCGGGCCACGGCTTGAGCATGTTCTGGAAAAAGGGAGGCAGTAGAAGAAGAGGAAGTAGAGGTAGAGGTAGGAAGGGAGGACGTGGCAAGGAAGGTTTCTGAACAGTGCCGTCTCCGTCCTTGGAGGTCAGCCCGGATAACTTTAGCCCCATGGTCTGGGTTGGGTCCTGGTTTCACTAGGGGAAAGTCTAGGCCACGTGACAGCACTGGGACAGAAGGATCAGTCCTGGTAGGGGAAGGGACTTTGGGGGAAACACTGGATGAAGTTCTTGGGACGGTGTTGCTATTCAAGCTAAATGCCATCTCTGTGTAGTCTCCACAGGATGTTGGGGACTCAGACTCAGTCACTGATGGAACACTTTCTCTGTTTTTCCTAAGTGGGGCCTCAGCAACTTGGGCCCCCTCTTCACAAGGACCAGTCGTACCCTCATTACAAGCTTTGGGGGCATGAGCAAGAGTTGGAGGCGTGGGAGGGGTGTGGAAAGAGGGAAATACTAGGGGAGTAAGCGAGAGGGGTGAGGGGGACGGAGAAGGGCCCAAGTCCATGTTGACATACTCAGAGGCAGTTGGGGGAGTGATGGGAGCAGAGGGGCTACGGGAGAGGGGAATAAAGTTCCCTAAGCAAGAAGTTGGCCTGTGTTGAGGATGCTTGCTACTTGAGCCATGAGGCAATGATGAACCATGCTTGAGACCCCTGCCACGCCCTCCTCCAAACCCAGTCTGGCTGCACTTCTCCCCCTTAAACTCTATGCTTACGTACTCCCCTGGACTCTTAGGTTCAGGTGGCAGGGGGTTCTCACGTACTCTTGGAAGGGTGTTAGCCTTAGATACATCAACAAACAGACTCACTGGTCTGCTTCTAGTATGGTTACCTGGCTTGGACAGTCCACCAGAACCCCGTCTCTGCTGGAGCTTACTCCCATCTTTGGACTGAGCTCCCCCAGCAACAGCGCTAACTGACTGGGTAGCTCGATCCTCGCTCTCTCCGAGGCTCTCACTGCTGGCTGAGCTGGAGGAGTATGAAGAGGAGGACAGTGACAGGTGGCGTCCAACCACTGAACTGCCTGCCGCTGGTTGCTCCTGACGCCCTCCCATAGTCCTTCCTCCACCCATTCCCCTACTACAACTCCCACTGGGTCTTCTGCCTCTTCCGGGCCTATCGTCAAAGTGTCCAGCAGAGGGATTGTGTTTGTATGAGCGGGGAAGGGAATAGTAAGAATAAACCATCTTGGGGGCTTGCTGTTGAGAAGTGGTCTCCAAATGACCTGTGTGCTCAGGAGGTGGGGGGCTTCCATTTACAGAACGTGCACTGATTGGAGACATGTTCATATAGTCACTGCCTGCCCTGCTATCTGCACTGCCACTGTCCACCCAAGTCCCTCCAGAGAGACCTCCACGCTGGTCAGGGGAGCAGCTACTATTGGGGGACATTATCATATAGCCATCAGAGGTTGGTGGGGGTCGGATTTGCTGTGGTGGAGACACACTGTTGTTAGGGGTCATGGCCATGTAATCATCAGCAGTTTTTGAATCTGAGTCTGGGACAGAGACAGCCAATGACTGGGACAGGGTTACCGGAGGCTGAGTGACACCGGGCAGCATAGACATATACCCATTGTCCACACCTAGGTCTAAATTTACTCTTGCCCCTCCACCCCCTTCACTTTTGAACTCACCCGCCACATCCAAATACCCTCCTCCTCCTCCTACCCCTGCTGACCCAGCACCCATGACAGATTCCCTCTGTGTGGAAGAGGAGGTGGAACTAAAGGACTCACGACTTGTGCTCCTCGACATGATGGCATAGTCAGCTGAATCTTCATCTGCTGGCTCTTCAGCTCTGCGCTGACGTGGGGCCAGCCTTTCCAGAGCCATAGGAGGTAATGAAGCCCGCTTGCTCAGCAGCCTACGTTCAGCTTCACATTCACGGCTAGAGGAGCGTCGCAAAACTCTCCTTGTCTGGGGCTGGGAGCTACAAACTGGTGTTCCCGGGGCTGGTATGGAGCTGGATGTCAAGCTCCCTTGATTACTGCTACTGCCACCACTACGCTGGCCCATTAGGATATAGTTGGCTCCCTCTTCACCAAGGGACTGGCTGCCAATGCTACCGACAGAGCTTCCAGGGAGGCTCGGGGAGGGGAGAAGTGTATGATCCCCAGGACTAGAGCCATACTCGTCTGAGGAGCCGTAGTCACTGGGTGAGCCTGAGACAGATGCACGATGTGAGGGCACACGGCTGTAGGCACCAGATGGACCAGCACCAGCAGAGGATGTTACCCCTCCAAACTCAGAGCCATGTCCAGAGCTAGAGGAGAGGCTTGGGGCTGGGGAGGGTGCT
Organism: Acanthurus reversus; assembly: GCA_029823135.1. Lineage (NCBI taxonomy): Eukaryota > Metazoa > Chordata > Actinopteri > Acanthuriformes > Acanthuridae > Acanthurus > Acanthurus reversus. The sequence continues at coordinate 13,643,445 of JAPXVT010000017.1, read as the reverse complement.
GGGGTGGAGATGGAGCGCATTAGCCCAAGAGGAGTTTTAACAGTTGTTGTGGGGGCTGAACGGGCTGACTTCGACCTGAGGATTGGGGTAGTTGAGCAGGAACCATTGGTGGAGGGGCTGGAGCTCGGTCCCTGGAGTGGTGTGGTTCCTGCCATTCCTTCATCACCTTTGCCCCCATCACTGGCTGTGCGAGATCGTGGGAAGTTATGCCTTGGGGTGGGAGATGCGTTGGCACTGCTGACCCCTGCCCCACCATTAGCTCCACCAGGAGGCTCTGTTCGAGGTCGGCGGGTGAAGCCCACCTGGCTGGGAGGGGGGTTTGGGTGGTGACGGCGTGAGGGAACACTGATGGGGTTAGAAGCCGTAGCACCTCCTCCAGGGCCGGAGTTCGACTGAGACTTGCTACGTTGGCGGAACTCCTCGCTCAGTGCCTTCATGGCCTCTAACAATGTTTCGTGCATGTTCTGGGCCACGACTGAATCATCCACCTAAGATGTGACACAAAAACCCTCTTAAACAGCAATTAACACTACTCTTTGGACATACAGATTTCTGATTTCCACAGAAAATTGTGTTTGTATTTCAATTAAATTTTTCATTAAGAAATATCTTTAAATCAGGACGGCTCAAACACTGGTTGGTTAGTTTAACTGATGACTGCCTTCTGGGATTAACTGAACAAAATGTATAAAACAGGTATTTTCTGAAATTTAGTAAATATTGAGTTTTGCATTCATGTTCAGGAACTAAATAATAGCAAAGCTTAGCATTTCCTCTTTATTTTAAGCTAACGCTGTTAAGGGTCAAGCAGTTACCTTTATGAATTAGACAATTATGCTGGGTTACACAAACTCTAAATGCATCATTCAGTAGCTTTGCTGTTTCTCTGATTCTGATGATTACAGGTTTTTAACATGTATGTGGGATTGGAGGGTGCAATTCTTAACATAAAGGAGACGGCAGATTACAGGCTCACCTGCATCCAGAACTCGCCCGGGCCTGTCACAGCAGAGCGTCCAACCTCAACAAAGAAGAAGTTTTCTGAATGGCCGCAGCGTCTGACATTCATCAGCTGCAGTACCACAGCGGCAGCATCAGAGTTAAGCTTCACAAAGTTGACTGTCTTGTCAGTCAAGCAAAGGCGGTAGATGCCCACCAAGTTCTTGGCTTGACCAAGGCCTTTGGGCCACACCTTCACCTGCCACACCTCTTTGAATGCAGGGCCAGGATTCGGCACTCCATAGTCCCCTGCAGCTCCACTGTCAGTGAGGTTCTTGCCTTCAGGGACAAAGAGAGATAGATGGAGATTAAAAGGCTGCTGGAGTGAAAAAAAGACAAATGGCTGGATAGGAAAGGATTTATGGAAAAACACTAGCAAGCAAAACTTCTTTAACAAAGCACTACCACGACCTTCATGCATCTGTGAACAAAGTGAACACCAGTTGAAAGCACCACTATTTACTTGTTAGTGGAGGGCAAGGTACCTTTATTATGTAAGCTCTGCTGATATTGAGTTTTTTCTGATTTTTAAACCAGATCTGAGTCCAAACGGAGCATGCAGGAGCTTGTAAGACCTGCTCACTAGCTGCAGGCTCTATACCTGGGGTCTCATTTGTTAACCTTACAGAGACATTCTGACACACATAAACACACAAGAATGATGACTATGGAGAAAAGGAACTGTTGTGGAAAAACTTGAGTGAACAAACATGGAAAATGCTCAGCAAGTAAATCTGCAAAACCAAAGCAAGTTAACAGACAGCAAGAAATGTAAGAGAAAGCACGCAATAAGTTCTTCAAGAGCCATTATCTGGAGCTGTTCAGCTGATGATTAGACGATTTGTGGCTTTGTAAACTAATAAAACCTAGTGTCTTTTAACAAGAGTACAGGCAGTCCATTCACCCTTTGTGTTGCGCATTCTGTATTCAGACAGTAAAGAATTACTGAGGCGAGTACAAAAGC
>JAPXVT010000017.1:13545952-13560630 GCA_029823135.1 Acanthurus reversus | reverse complement strand
TAGATTACATGTTTTTATATTTGCCGACACAGACTCTGGTTGATTCATTTACATATTTATTTATTTTTAAATGGTATTATTTGCTTCATTCCCCCTTTTTGGGCATCCTAGGTTCACAAAGCCCTCTTATGACCACTCTGTGTAAATGTCCTGGGCGGACAAATATAAAAACATGTAATCTGCATCTATAACCCAGCTCTGAGATGGTATTTGGGAGTGTTTGGTGTTAAATGACTTTGCATAAAAGCCACCACTTTATCAGAAAGATATGGGAAAATACAGGATCTGGGTTACTATTCAAAAAATACAACATGCAAGGTTTAAAACAGGAATTCCTACACACACTCACAAAGAGTTAAGGCTGTTTTATTGCCTGCGTGAGCACGTATCAGCATTGTAAATTTAGTTCCTTCTTGTTTTCTGAGCCTTGAGGAAGAAAATACTTCTTCAAAATAATCTGAGCAACAAAAGTTTGTGCAGTTTCATTAAACTCAAAAGGTTTCCAGTAATACTCACTTCCTGATATGTTATACACATTTCCCATATGATATTCACTTCCTGAAATGAGCCCCTCACAGAAATGTTCTTTTCTGACTAAGTCCTTGTGACTTAAGTCTCGTGAGCTGACCCCTGGCAGGGGTACTGGTGGCCATGAACTGATGTGGAGGAAGAAGTTTAATGTCAATAGGTTTCATTTTTTCTTCAGTTGAGGAGGGGGACGAAGGTTTGGAAAGTCCCGTCAAACTTCCAACGTTTGTCTGCTGAGCACGGACAATGAGCCCAGCTAAGCCGCAACTCATCAGGGAGCAGGATGCGGGGGATGACAGAGGGTGGGAGAGTTCAGCAGGAGTCTGCGGCCCCCTCCACGGTCGACCCCCTCACCCCTCAGGAAGCACCAGCGAGCTCACACACGTGTTGTTGGCTGGTAGTGTGAGCACCCGGCGTTAGGAACCTGGAGGAAACAGGTGCCCTCGGCTTCATTGTTTCCACAAAAGTGCTGAGAAAAAAACAAAACAAAATCTGGAAAATGGCGGGACGGATTTGACTGAACAGAAGACGTGATTCATGGGGAGAAAGAGTGTTGATGAGAGGAAGGAAGTGCAGGGAGGAGAAAGGCTGAAGGAGAGAGCTGCTTGGTGTGGTCTGATCAGCACTGAACATTTTTGTATATATCACTTTTTTTTCCAGAGAAACTCTAGATATTACAGTTTCACCATTTGCTTACATTCAAATTGTGATATTAAATGAGACACTGAACACAAAAGTTCCAATTGGTATAAAAATGTTTAATTTAAATTGTACAAAACCATCTTTGTCCAGCAAATGTAACATCAATTATCAAATTCACCTACAGACTTATTTAAATTGCTCATTTCTAGACTTTATGTTCAGTAAAAAACAACAAAGTCCTTTGCCTGCTTGGACTATTAAGGCAGATATGCTGCATACTTTAGTTTTAAAGCTCACGTGGGCCCCAGGCCTCAAGGTGAAGATAAATGAGTTATTAAATAACATTTAAGAAAAAAATGTCTCAGTCATTTAACACTGATTAAGTGCCTCTCGGCAAATGTTACAATTTAATTTACTCCAAAAACTCTGACATTTACCGCCTTGCCTTCATAAAACTTGCTTCATCTTCCCTTCAAAACATCACATTCTCATACATATTTGAAATTCAGAGTACAAACATCCCAAAAACTCTCATTTCCGTGTGTCATTTCCTTCTTTCTATCCCTTCACACACCCTCAAAAACACTTAACACTATCTCCATCTCCACAGATTCATACTTCTTTATGTTGTGTTCAGTCCAAGCTCCAAAGCTCATCCAGCAACATGTTGATGCTTAAAGTTATTTGTGAAAGTCTACATCTAACCAGTCTGTTAAATGTTTTAAGTTACCACCTTATATTATAAAAAAGCAGGTGCTAATAATTTAAAGTTAATTCAGTCACTCATTTTCACCATTTTCTGACAGATTTAGATGTTATCCACTTATTCTTTGGATCAGTCAGTCATGGGATCTTCAGCAGGCCTGCAGAATAGGCTGGTAGGGCTCGGTTAAGACCTTGTAGCGGATCTTGGTGTTGGTGACGGCCCCGTGCTTCTGGCGCAGGTGAAGCCGCAGCTGACTCTTGTGGCGGAAGTGAAGGTCACACTTCTCGCACTGAAAAACAATCGGGCAAAAGGTCAAACAAGCTGCTTATGATGATACAATGACAAAGATACTCTGGGGTTTTCTCTGGTGTGTGTTGGTGTCTCACCGTGTACGGTTTCTCTCCAGTGTGGATGCGCAAGTGGCTCTTCAGGGTCTGCAGGTGGCGGAAGCGGGTGCCGCAGGTGTGACAAGGGTACGGTTTCTCCCCCGTGTGGATCAGAACGTGGGCCCTCAGATGGGCGACCTAACACCAGGACAAACATGTTCAGAAGTGTGACAAGATTTGCATTTTGAAAAACATCACTGAGCACAAAAAACGTCACAGACTGGCAGCATGTCTTAAAGGGCACCTCTGCCGATTTTCATCCTTATTTCTATCTATCCACATTGGGAATATAATTGGAAAGGCAGCAAAAAAAATTTCAGTGTTCTCTGTGTATCTGGGATGCAACTTCAAAATTGTCACCAGTGAAGTCACTGGGTCAGGAAGAACTACAAACTGTTTACCCTCTCGCCTTTTCCGTCGCACTCCAGACGAGCCAGCACCATGTTTGTTTTGAGAGGATTTTCTTGCCCTGGCTAACCAAAAACCCCTCGTTATTAAAAAACTACATATTATTAAATAAAAGGAATGTTCTGATGCGATGGACAACAACCTTGGAGACCCAGCAAGTACTGTTTTCTTGTGATGCAATGCATCCTGGTACATGTAGGCACCGCAAGAATGGCTGAATGAGAAGGACAACTCAGAAAACTCTGCTTTCTCTGTCAATATAGCACAAACTGAGGAATTTATTCCTTCAATTGACTACAATTACCATCAACACTGATTGGAAATCCACATGAAAAGTGGTGGGTTTTCCCCTTTAAAGGTTTTAGACAGAGTCATTAAAGATGTGCTTGTCATTTGAATCTTTTCACAGAAATCTTTATTGTGAGCTGTGGATGAAACTCAATTTGACATTTCCTGCACCTTCAGGCCTATGAGAAAAAGAGGGAACCATCACTGAGAGGAAGTTATAATGTGTGATTGTTTTTATGAAGTAGTGCCCTGAAGAGCTCATGCACATCCACAGAGTAAACCCTCACCTGAACAAATCGAGCGCCACAGGTGTCACATCTGTATGGTTTCTCTCCTGAGTGAATGCGAGAGTGAGTCTTCAGATTGGCCGGTCGGTTGAACTGGGCGCCACACACGTTGCAACGGTACGGTTTCTCACCTGGTGGGGCAAAAAGATCAGCATCAGGCTTCCGTTTGAAAAAATGCAAGAGAACAGGAAGAAGACTTTCAATCAGCTCACCTGAGCAGACGGTCTTGGTTCCTTGAAGGTTGCCAGAATAGCAGTAGGGCACGTAGAAGTTCTCGCGCTTGACTGCATGTTGATGGTGTGCAGCCTCTGGATCGGTTGGGTGCAGGTTTTGGAAAATGGTGCATGGTGAGACTGACGGAACAAACAAATGCAGTTTGAATGAAAGAAACTATTTAGGACCTAAGAAAAATCGGAAAATAAAGGAGTTTGGCTTCTACCTGTTCCCTCCTTGTGAGTGGGGGGCACGGTTGGGTGATCCACAGAGGGCAGTGGCCCCAGGGGAGGGGCTCGGCCAGAACCCTCGTAGCAGGAGGCCTGCCCCTGTCTGTAAGAGAAAGATATATGATTAGATTTGTGCAAAAACTAAAAAATATCACATTTTTCTTCTCTGACCCCATTATTATCCCAGTTTACCTATCAATCTGACCAGGCACTTCTCCAGACCACGCCTCTGCGGGTTCAGTGGGTGTCGAGCCCATCCTGTCTGCAGCGACTGATGTGTCACTTTGTGGCTCCTCCATCTCTTCTTCCTTCACGGTGGTGGCAGCACAGAGAGGGTTGAGGACGATGTACTTGTATTTTTTCCAATTGCAAGCCTTTGGGTCTGGTGTGGATTTGACATCACTCTGCTGAAACAAATGAAACCCAGTCATTTATTTTGATTTAACCAAAAAACAATATTCAGTGGTGAGATAGACAATTTTTGGCACAACCCAGTAATAAAAACTCTTAGGGCCCTTTGTGTTTGACACTTTTTAATCTTACCACAAGGTTCTTGCTGCAGGTGTTGGATTCTGCTGGAGAGTTTGGTTGGCAGCTGGAGCGGGCAGGGCTGTGTGGAGATGGAGTCGGGCTGCCTGTGAGAGGCGACTCAGGCTCTCCTTTTAGCGCTTTTGACCCGGGCGGGCAGGTTGGGAAAGCCCCTGGCTGGAGAGAGCCTCCGACCTCCACAGGGACCCTGCAGGAGAAACAGAGGAAACGCTGTAATGAGCTAAACCTGACAGCAAACCTCAGCAGCAGCAATTGTGATGATCCGTAAACACCGACCCAACGAGATAAGCGACTGGAATGTAGGTCACACCCAAATTCAGCTCATTTAATCATTCCAGTGAGAGACGTAATCCCTCTACCTTGTTCCAACTGCTGTTGGGAGTAATCTCTGGGGTCCTGGGTGGGGCATGTCTCCTCCTTTGGGGGCTACAGAGGCTACAGACACCCTGGAGTCCAGCTCCAGTTGAGGGAGTCTTGCACTCTTATTCTCCCTGCTGAAAAACAAATAACCTGTAAACTATCTAAATGTAAAACATGTAAGATAGCACATAACATTTGAACCACATTTTTTTCCTGGCCTGACAGTAGATGATTTATTCAGTCCCTCACCAGTGCAGCTGCATGAAATCCCGGCAGGTATCAGCCACGTGGTCCATCTGCAGGTATGTCGCAGCCGTGAGCACGCCAGCGACGATGCTTGGCGTCAGAGGGAGGCGGGAGGTGTACATGAAGTCAAGCAGCAGCGAGATGCTGGATGGGTCCAAAGTGTCGGGCAGGGACACGGTCATGAGCTGCTCCCCGCTGCCGCCACGCCCCTGAAGCAGCACACGGTGGGAGTGCAGCGAGTAGAAGAACCCACTAAGGCAAGACAGGGAGAGGCAGAAATCCTCAAGTTAAGATTTTTTATTTTGGATCAGTTACAGTGTTTTTAAAGAGGAGGGGTGGATGCAGATGGTGGAGAAAGGATGGGAGGAAGAAGACAATGGATGTCCCAAGTAGAAAACAGGAAAAAGTGAAGGGTACAGAAACACAAACAGGACAAAAACAACCATGAGTCAACCAGAGGAAGAGAGGAGAGACGTAACATACAAAGAACTTAGTCATAAAACATTGTCCAGCAGAGGGACTTTCTGTGCAGATGCATTGACCTTTGCACGAACCTGCAGGCCACGAGCACGGCACAGTGTGCCCGTAGGTGTATGTTCCCCACAACTAGGGTGGTGTCGGTCAGGATGTTACGGTGCCGGAGCTCATTCAGGTTCAGCAGCACGTCGTTGGAATGGCGTGTGAACTCCTTCACGTATCCCTCAGCCGGAGCAGCAGCTCTCATCTCCTGCACTCTGTCCATCCTGAACCCCTCCAATGTTTCCATCATGCTCATCTGGATCTGAAGAGAAGGCATCATACATGATCAAGCATTTGAAATGTTTGCATGAACAGAAATTTTGATTTATTTATTTTTTATTATCGTGCAGGAAAATGACCTACCTATGTGTAACTGATAGAATAAATAGACTGGAGTGTCCCAGACACATCTGTTAGGTGAGACCAGCTCCCTACTCGTACCTGCAAATAAGAGGCATCCACTTTATTTTCTAATTTTTCACATTATTGCAGATATCAAGGGAGTTTCTATATAAAACAAGGTTGCTCATCAAGACTTTAAATGTTGTGAAAATCTGCAAATTAACCATTGTAAAGTATAGTGGTCGCAAAAAATTAATTTGCATGCTCTCATCTGACAAAATCTGAATTAAACTGTTAGTGTTCAGAGATAAATGAAAAGTAAAAATCATTAAAATGTTCATAAGGCAAGAATTTATCAGAGAAACTTCTTTCCCAACTCACCCCGACCAGCAGGGACGAGAACTAACGTGCCCCGCGCTGACGTCAAACCCCCTCGGCTCACTGTTCAGTCTACAGTCAAAGACTTGGAGTAGGTTCTCCCTCACAGCCTCCGCTGGCTCTGATCACAACTGCATGTGGAGGCTGGAGGGAGGGAGCTCTTTATAATGTCGTGCAGGAAGCCCCCACACAACCAGAGCTGCTCGTTTCCTCTTTCCTCAATGGCCCACGCGTACACTGGAAGCAGCGCAGGAAAAGCCCTAGCCCAGGCCCCGGGCTCCAAGTATTTTTAGTGGTCTATTAGTTTGTCTAAACCCCCATAGCTCTGAGCGAAGTAATGGCAGGAAAGCATAGTGTGTTTTTGTGCAGCGTTGAAAAAATACATATGAGGACCCTCAGGGAGAGGCGGTACGTGCCGGGCTGTCCAGGGGTAAATCCAGAGAGCATCAGGCTTCCCCCACCAACGCTTTCCTACCCTTCACCCCTCTCCAGGACAGAGGAAGCAGTCTGAGAGGAAGCTGGAAGACCAACTTATTGTTGAACAAACAAACTGTGCCCTCAGTATTAAGATCTTATCACAGGAGTTTCTATTATTTAAGTTTAATTCATGTTTTTGGGCATTGTTTCTCAAGCATTTCTTAATTTCTTGGGGTAGTATTTAAATAAAAGAGCCAGTGGTGTTCATAGGCAATATGTGTCATTGCTGAGTTGACCACTTCAGGTAAATGTGCACAAATACGCTCCACAACAGAGTCGGAAGCTTCTGGCTTGCTGCCTGAGAGCAGAGGCGTCATGTTATGAGGACCAAGAGGAAGGAAGACAGACCAAATCCATCGTTCTAGATGGGAGACACCTTCTCCTGGTGGTGAAAAACAACCTTCGCTCCACCCTGACTGAGAGAAATGCAGCCGACAGATGTGCAGGAACTGCTACACACACACATGCGTGCGCGCACACATGCACACGCTTCTGTATGCATCCTGCAAAGCTGCTCAGAGACATGGATGAAAATGCTTGTGCAGGACATCCGTCAATAATAAAGCGAGCAGGAGACAAGGGGGGAGAAAAGGGGGATGGAGTGGGTTGATGGAGCAAGGAGGACGGGGGCTTGGAGGTCGAGAACAACTAAAAAACAAGCGGAAAATTACTTCACTATAAGGGCAGCCCCGGGTTCACTGAGAAACAGGCCCAGGACAGTTAATAGAGGCACCGCAAGAGTGAACTATGAACTGTGTTTCCTTCACATCAAAGTATTTTAGAGAAGAAGAAATCCTCAAGGTTAACTGCACTTCTTGCACAAAAAGATGAGATTGCAGGATCATGCAAGCAGTTATTTTATTAATGATGTGCTCTGATTCAGGTATGGGAAAGAAAAATATGGAAATATTTATCTAATTTTGAGCTGCAATTTGGATGTTTCATTGTTTTAGTGTGCAGTTAATGTGAAAAAATAACAATATAAATGTGTATTTTTGCATCTCCTGCATGTTATTAAGTGAATTGTATTAGAATAGACTAGAACTTTATATGTCCACAATGTGGAAAATTGTCTTTGACTTCAAAAAAACATAATGACATGGGTTACAAACAAGACAACATTTACAAACAGAGAGATTAAAAGAGTGCTGGAAGAAAATGACAACATTATCACAGTCATTATTGTATCTTAGTACAGAACAATATTTGACAAACTGGAATTTAGGAAGTTAAAAATTTAAACATTATCATTTCATAAACCAACACACGGTACATTTTAAAAAAATTAGAATTTAATTTCATAAATGGTTGCACAGTTAAAAGCAGCAAAACCCTACAAATTCTTACAGAGAATTGTGCTAAAACAAACCAGAAGACACTATAAAATGCAAATATTTAGCATTGGATGCTTGAATACAGACACAGCTACTTAAAAATCTAGTTTAATTTTTAAAAAGTAAAATGTCAAGAAAAGTTTCACGAAAAGCAAATGTGCAAAACATGACATAAAATCAGACAACATGACCATGTTTGGTTATAAATCCTTTGAAAATGTGAATCGGAAGTTGAGTGTTTGAGCTCGTGTGCGTGTCCTTGTGCTTTTATTTGTTTGGCTGAAGCTCGGATCAATTGTGTGCTTAGTAATAGAAAAAAAAGGGGGGGAACAACCATAAAGGAAAACAACGATTAAGAAAACAGAGAGGGAGATGTAGGTCTCCGCTACTTCCAGGCATTGTGAGAAGAACGGATGAGGGGGCGGTTGAGGAAAAGTGAGAACATTACTAAACAGGTTCAGCAATGGGCGGAAGACATTGAGTCCATCCCGTTGGCAAAGCTTGGCAACACTCGGAGTGACTTCCCTGTTACCCTGTCTGTCAGAGCCCATCAGCGACCCAGAGACCCCATTCATGAAAAAATGCACGAGTATCAAAAAGTGCATTGATGAGGATGAACCTTCTCCAATTTTCAAATGAGAAACCAGCAGTTTTGTGAACTTTCATGAGCAAATAAATTTTTTGTCTGTCTGTCACTCCTCGTCAAGCAGAACAAAAGCAGGGATTTTCCTGAGTTCGGCAGTTTCCTGGTTGCCTGGACAGAACTATATTGTTTATGTGATAATGTATGTCTGCTTTGACTTCAAATCCCCCAGTTGGTGCCAAAGTGTTGATGGCTCGTGCAACAATAACAGATCTGCCTTGTTAAACCGCCTCTTCCTGTGATTGCAGAGCAACCCTGGACAAATAAGGGCAAACAACACAGAGCTGCTGGAAGGAGGAGGAGGAGGAGGAGAAGGAGGAGGAGGAAACGGGGATATCACAGGGAGCAGCCTCGGTTGTTTGTCCACTCATTGGCAGAGATGAACAGGGAAATCAAACATGAATGACAAAATTAAGAAACCCAGCCTTTGAAGAAGTGCCTTGGAGAAAGCAGAGGGCCTCCAACACGGTGTTGGGTGAAGCAGAAGAAGAAAGAGTGAGGAGTAATGGAAAGAGGGACAGTTGACCCAAATCTGATGAACCACAAAATAATAAATCAGGCGCTTGACCTCCATATTCACTGCTGTTTGCAGGGAGATAAACAACTGCAGGCTGTGTGAGAAAATAATCCAATTATGGCTCTGTGTTGGATGGGAAGCTGCTGCATTTTCTATAAAAGTCCAGCATAAAATAACCTGAAAAAGTTGCTAAATAAAGAGTTAAAATGCTTTATAAATTGTTGCCTATGTTTTCTCTCTGAGGTGTGAATTGTACACAGAGATACAGTCATGAATAAACTGTTTTAATTTTGCCTTGGGCGGCTGATTTTAACAGTTTGTCCTGTTTTCAGCAAAGAACTGTATGCATGTTAGGTTAACATTAGTAATGCACCTCATGGTAAACTTCTCAGTACTTAAATATGTCCAATATTTTTAAGAAATATTATTTTTCTATGCATGTAAATTGAAAATATTATCAATGCATGTAATATAGGATATACTCTTCTTTTGACTGATTTAACTTTATTATCTTTAATTCTCATCATTGCAGTCTTCCTGATCAAATGTTACCTTTTGCTGTGAAAATTTAGATAGTATAGCAAATTTGAACAAATGTCAAAAATCTTTACAGACCTTTTAAAACCAAGAGAAAAATGTAAAAGATTTTTTAAGAGCAAAACCAAGTCATGTACAATTTTTTATTGTAGTAGGCAATACATTTACTGGCATGTATAGTTCGTTTTTGTTGTTGTTGTTAGTGTTATTTTTCATTATACACACTTTATTTTTAATTTTTAACTGTCAGGCCTGTGCACAGTTTCTACTCTGCTATATAAATGTATTTAAACACATTTTGAATTTTATTACACTTTAATTCACTACACATAGGCTATTTATTTTTCGTGTTTTAGAGCTTTTTATTGTCAATTAGTTTTTAAATATTCCAAAAGCTGGTCTTGAAAACACTATTTTATTTTTTTTGTATTTAGAGTTTCATGTTTTATATTTTTTCATTTGGAACGTGAAAGTTTTATAGACTTCAGAGTCAAGATTTCATAACAATGAACACTCCCATGAGTCTGTAAGGATGGAATTTATCATTTGGTTTTTATTTTCAAAATGTATATGACAGACCCCAGACCCCCCACCTCGCTACACACACACACACACACACACACACACACACACACAGCAGCTACGTCACACATCGGGAATGCATTGAGAGGACTGGAGCTGCTGCCGCTGCTGCTGCTAAAGGCCTCGGGATCCGTCACAAAGTAGGTTAACGACGCCAAAGCAAAAAGAAAGTTATTTAAGGAAAACTTTCACTGACCTCTGAACATTTAAACTGAGTCCTAGATTCAGTTTCTGGGGCTCATTTCGGGCGGTAGGTGTCGGTTATTTGATTATTTGCTCCTCGGTGGTGGTGAAGTTAGCCTGGAGGCAAAGCACGAGCTCTGCTCGAGTTCCAAACAGGCTAGCAAACAAGTAAACAAGGCTGTTATTAAAGTTAAGTATTGCTAATTATCTTTCATTATAGGCTCTTGTATTACTTAAATGGTATTTTTTACACGTATGTGACGCACAACGGACAGATTTAGACGAACAACCGAACAGATAGGCTGTCTGTTCATAGGGAAGAGACGTTAATCTTGCTGTACGTTATTAATAATGACGTTAAAAACAAGGAAATATAGCTGATGTGTCTTGAATGTGCCCTTTCTGTTCTATTTGACCAATTTCATTATTGGTTTCTGGTTTGTAGATGAGACTGAAGGGAAGAGGAGAGTCACTGTAAAGGCACCGTGAAAGGTAGGCAATGCTAATATTTTGCTAACGGTGATTAAAGAAACTGTAAACTGTAACGTAGCGATTAGCCATGATCCTCACACGTTAGCAAATTTTGTTTCCCCATTATTTTGTTCAATTTAACTAGCATACATCGCTACATTAAGCTACAAGCTGTCAATTATGTCAAATATGATAAGCTAACCAGAGCGGGTTGCCTTCAAAATAAAAGCGTGGAAATACTTTTATTGTTACTACATACCAGGAATACTGTTTAAAACCGAGTAAATTGGATTAATGTGAATTATGTTTGGATTTTTTTTACCGGTTATGTGAGCTGTTGTATTTTAGAATAAGCATTTTCCTGTGTAGGTGCAACGCTCATGGTAGAGTCATTTTATTTTGAATGTTAAAAATACCGGATGTTGTTTTAGGTTATTCCCACTCGCTTCACTCTTCTGTCATTAACTTTGACATTTCATGAACCGCTGCTCCTCCTCGAGAGGTCCAGCCGAGCTAATCAGCAAAACAAACGGACGAAGCTTTAGGTTTTTTACACCACAGAGATAAAAACCAAACAATTGGCTTTAAAACACGCAGCGATAAAAGCGTTGGGATTAATTTCCTGGCCCAGCCATCCGCGGATTTGAGTGTGTGCTCATCCGGATTCAGACAGGGGCTTAAGTCAGGTCTGCTGTGGAGGCGGTGGTCACTCTTTCCTTCCACGTGGCCCCTGTTCAGTGTCATTTAAGTCCATGCTGATACTGCATGGTAACTATAACGATTCCATGAATCGAAATGATAAAAAATAAAAGTCACAAGTAAACCTAAAAGCTTAAATATAGTGTTAAAACATTGTATTTACTGTATGTCTGCATCATCCTCTCATCCATCATTATAATCCTCTTATCAACAAGGACTGATTCCACAAGAGCCACATGCAATCAATCTGAGTAGTCTATTAATTTATCCTTTCTGACAATGAGGCTTTGCTTCGCCTTATTTCGGTGCTTACAATTTATTTGGGAATTGTGACCATGAGTGGTTTTTAGGGTTATAACAGTACACACTCAAAGGGCAACACTGCGGATTTTCAACCTTGTCTCTGTCTATCCAAATTAGGGATATAATGTAAAACCCAGCAATATTTTTTTTTTCAATGTTCTTTGTCTCTTGGACACAGCTTCAAAATCTCTTGTTCTTCCTGGAACCAATGACATCACTGATTCCAGGAAGAACTACAAACTGTTTGCCCCTCGCCTTTGCCTTCGCACTCCAGGAGAGCTAGTGCCGTATTTTTTTAAAGGATTTTCTGGCTCTGATGGACCAACAACTGTGCGATACTAAATAAAAGGAATATTCCAATGTGACAGATAACAACTTTGAAGACCCGTCAGGTGCTGTTTTTTGTGATGCAATGCATCCTGGTAAATGTAGGCACTGCAATAACGGCTGAGTGAGCAGGACAACTTAGAACACTCATCTTTCTCTGTCAATATTGCACAAACTGAGGCATTTATTGCTTCAATTGACCACAATTACCATCAACATTAAGTGGACATCCATATGAAAATTGGTGGATTTACCTTTAAGCTTGCCTTTTGTGTGTGTGTATATGTGTGTGTGTGTGTGAGTGAGTTCTGAGAACTGATGATTCAGCTATTCAACTAATGGTTAAAATGATGAATCAAACATAATTCTGTCACTGAGTAATAAGCACTGACTCACCAACACTTACCCCTTCGCCTGCTCTTTGTAAGGATTTGGGTTTCTTTGAGCGTGTGTGTGTGTGTGTGTGTGAGAGTGTGAATCTTACTCTAAATTTTAATAACATAAATCAGTGTTTTTTAGATCTGTATCAGCAGTCAGCAGTTTGTCGGCTCAGCTGCCTGCTACACTGCTGTTATTTATCCCACAGAGAATACATAATATATTGTTATGAGCCAGGTGTTCTCGTGTATACAGACACATATTATTACGCAACATTTCCTGTCCTGTGTTTGTCTCGCCTCATTTTGAAATCAATGATACCAGCATGTAAACACCCAAAGACAATAACCATTGTGACAGATAACCACAGATTTGCACCTGTTTGTTTATCTCTGTGCGAGGTCGTGAGCGAGTGCACTGGTGAGATTTTTGCCTGAGTGTTTGTCTCCACACTCACATGTGTTTCATGGCGATGTGAGCGACTGCTGGAAATCCCCGAGCCTTTCAGTATGGCTGCTCCCTTCCTGCTCCTCAACTTGAAGCCTATTGTTCCATCTGTGTGTCCCTGTTGCCATAGGAGACAAATCTTAAGCATCCCATAGTTTCCCTTGGTTACCTATTATGTAAAATCGACACAACAACCACAGCTGTGCTCATGCAAATTAGACATAAAACCTGCAAACATAACTGTACATATTCACTGATGTGATATCAGGGAGAGCAAAATCAGTGTGTGGCCATGATTTGCATTCAGGATGCAAAAAAACAAAGCACGCTGTGGTTATATCACAGTTTCAACTTTTATAATAGTGCAACATGATGGAAACGTTTTCCTCTCTCTGTTGTGATCTCAGAAGCCTGCCATGTCCGGTCCTACCTGGCTTCCACCGAGGACTCTGGATAGCCCAGAGCGAGCCGTCCCCCAGATGTCCCACTCTGCTGGGTCAGCGATCTACCGAGTCCCCAACAAGAAGGGGATGTCAGATTATCGGCCAAAATATGGCCCCTATGACCAGAACGGAGGAGTAGGAGTAGGAGGAGGGATGGCCAACAGGTACATGGCTACTGGACCCACAGGTAAGGAAAAAAACAGAGTTGTTCTGATACCGATACCAGTATCAGAAAAGGCCTCCAGTATCACCAAAAATGCTGGTACTGGTATTGAAGGGTGCGCCAGTCTGTGCACCGTCCCAGTATCATGTGATTTGTTAGCTGCTAAACAGCACCAGGCTCGTTAGCTTAGTTTGTCTAGTGTAAGGAATTCGATTTTCCTAGATTTTAGCTGTTGCACTAATTTTTATCGTCTGCTATTCAAATCTTTTTACTTTATTTAATGATAATTATGCATTATGTATTAAAGGAATTGTTATTTTTACACCCTGGTATCAGATCAGTATTCTGTATTGGCTGCTATGCAAGTTTGGATAAAGAAATCAGTAAAGGGAAGAAAAATTTGGTATTGGAGCATCTCTAGAAAAGAAGTAGAAGAAACTGCCAGAACGTGTGGTTCTGTATAAGAACAAAGTGATTCATAATTGTTTTGGAATTTGTTTTTGTTGGTATCTGTTCTCCAACCTAAAGGTGGGCCCATGAATCATTCATCTAGCGATCACTATTACTCCCCTCCCCATGGTCCCAAAGAAGACCGCAACTGGAGCCCTCACATGGACAGCTACGAGCTGATGGTGGGTGCATTTTTCTGCAGCTTTACTGACACATAAAACATCTTTGGAAATCAGTGCAGCCTCTAAGCTTTCACCTTCCAAATACCGAATAAGAGATCATGACACCGAGGAGTTCAACTCTTGCAATGCTTTGATTAAAAGCACATGTTTCTTATGCTGTTCTCTTGTCAGCATCGTGGTCCTGAAAAGCCAGCGAGCTATCACTCCAAAATCGATGCTGATATTGACTCCCTCACCAGTATGCTTGCTGATCTGGACAGCCATCCACAGGACTCCAGCACACAAGTAATAAAATACTCTTTATTGAAACTAAGTGGAAGTATTTTCTTGAGTAATTGCATTTGCACGCAGAATACCTAAACATTCCTTTTCATTTCTGCCATCGGTACTTAATTTTATTAACTGTCTGACTCCCAACAGTTGTACGACAATGTGCCTTACAACAAATACCTCGCCGGGG
>JAPXVT010000017.1:13493090-13503986 GCA_029823135.1 Acanthurus reversus | reverse complement strand
AAATGTCGTGTCCTTAGCATTTTTTATCATAGCCTTGAGCCAGGTTATGACAACAGCCAATCAGCTCGTGGCGACTTTACCTGCCGCTATGAAGGGCAGCCAAAAGGAACACACGCTCTCTGAAATGACCCATGATTGCCCAAAAAGTGCCCATCATGGTCTGAATACAGAGCCACAGACAGAGGTGCAAAAGTCTAGTGTTCTTTCAGACCAGCTGAATTACAAAACGCTGAAAGGTTATTATGGAATTTTAGCGTGATGACACCAAAAATAAACTGCCTACTTCAGCTTTAAATCCCAACCCAAGTTACCGTAGTAACAAATGCAGATTAAAGGAGTAACTCATCTTGTGGTCCTCATGTTGTGGGACCTGATGCATAACGGTTTAAAAAAATCTGAAAAGGTCAAAGTTCAGGGACCAAGTTACCTGAGAGTAAATGACTAATCCTAGTCAAAAATACTGGATCCTACACTTCCCATTATGCAACAATATCTTTCTTCATTAAACTATAAGAAATAATGAATACTGACTGATAAATAACATCAACAGCTCTTCATTCATGTTCTTACCCTCGTTGGTTTTGCGGATGACGTTGATGATCTCAGTGGGCTCCAGGGTGAGCTCGTCTGCCTGCTGGGCGATGTACTGCTCCACACACTGCACCTGAGGGCAATCTGACACACACACACAAAGACGTAAGACACAAACAAACACTAACTGTAGTATCAGTTTGTGTGCATCCTTCCTGTTCTCACCCCAGTCCTCATAAATCACTTCATCGTCATCTCCGTCCGGGTTGGTGGGGTTGGGGAAAGCCGCCATCCACCTGTGCATGTCCGACCTGTTGACAAAATCAGTTGTAATTTGCTTTGAGTCTTGGCGACGCATTTTGAAGTGTTATCTGTTAGGAAGGTGTGTTTTATTGTATATGCAGAGTCAGATGAAGCTGCTCACTGTGATGGAGCTTTGAGCAGCCTCTCCATCATGCGTCCCTGGTGGTTCTCCAGCAGCGTGAGATTGAAGCAATGCTCATAGGAGACGCTGCTGCTCCCGCCTTCTTCCAACGGCTGCACCTGGACCAGAGAGCGATGGGCGTGGTCGAGCACCACAAAACGCTCCGCACTGCTTCGAGAAAAAGAAGGATGTTGCATTGCATTATTTAGTATTGATCTGAATCTATGGTTTATGTCGCAACAATGGCACATTCAAAACACTCCTCATTTTCCTCTCAGTTCTCTTTTAACGCAACTTCCTGCTACATGTGAGGAAGTCTGGAGTCAAATCATGAGCGATGACACGTTGAAGAGTCATAATTGGTTTTGCAGTCAGTGGTCACAGTGCCCATTGTTAAGGTGGCATTATGACAAAGGTGGAGAGATTTTCTCTGCACAGAATCCAAGCAGTTTGGCTGCCGTCTCACCTGTTCAGCCATAATGAAAGCATCTCACTGAGTCCGGAGACCATTACTGTTGGAAACAAAGTTAATGATAAACCCTGTATGACCCTGAATATAACTTAAAATGCATATCTTTAAAAGAGCACTCATCCTGAAAGTAATACGTCCCCTATAACTATACATACCACAACTGACTGCAGAAACTACTTGAACAAAGTCTACTAGCACTTTACAAGCAGATACCAGCATTGATTATGTAATTATATTGTACACGGTAGGTCACTGCGGTGTGTGTGAAAGTGTTTGGCACAACCAGACTTCTGCAGAAAATGACAGAAATGTGTCAAACTGCAGAAATTCAATCCTCAAATGTTTACGACTGTCAACAGCCATGCTGGCACAACTGTAAGGCTGTTCAATTAGCAGAATGCTAACATGCTCACACTGTCAATGCTGACCCGCTGTTGTTTAGCATGTGTACTAGTGTAATGTTCATACTGCGTTCACCATCTTGGTTGAGCATGTTAGCATGCTAATATTTGCTCATTAGCGCTAAACACAAAGTATCGCTGAGGCTAATGGAATGTTGTCAGTGTTCACAAGCATTCGGTCATAAACTATTGAGATTTTGACCTGATGGTGGCGCTAGCTTGAAGTCAAGCCTATTACAATTACAATAAATTCTTACAGTTGCTTGAATGTGTTTAACGTCAGTCCATATGATAGCTAAAGTGAGAGTTGTTAGGATGTTTTGTTGAAAAACCACAAATGTAAACGTCATGTTGGGGTTATTAGGGTTCATCCTCTGGACATCATGAATTTCCTTGTTCAAAATTTCATATCAATCAAAACAATGGCTGAAAATGTAAGACATTACAAATTAACCCACAAGAAAATCACCAAATTCAACATCTGATTCATGTAATAATGTAGAGTAATTCACAAAGCAGTCTGGGTTTTTGTTAGATCCGATAATTGATTTGTTTAGCGAAAGTGAAATAAAAAATTGACTCTCACAAAGAATATGATTTTTGTTTCTATTTATTTGGCATTAAAATATGGATCAGTTCTGCCTCACCCTTTCTTGGCAGTGATGAGGAGCAGATCATTGAAGAGGAAGAGGTAAACGGGGGTAAACTTCGCCCTCATGTTGAACAGAGTTCCTCCTTTGGACATTTCCTGCAGTTCGCCCTTCTTCTCCAAAAATCGTGTCTGGGAGATGATCGGGACGGCCTGAAGAAGACAGAAACATTTTATCCTTTTTCAAAATAAAAGTCCAACTTAAAGGCTGACAAATGAAAATCACGCACACATTCATTTTGTGTGTGTGTATGTGTGTGTTCACCTTGAGCTTGTCAAACTCCAGTGTTTGAGACACGAGGATCAACTCCTCCATCTGTCTCATCTTTCCCACTTGTGTGTTACACTCGTCAATGATCTGTGAGTGATTATGAGAGCGGAAAAAAAGAGGAGAGATTATGAAATACGCCCTTCCATTTCTTTCCACCTTTAAAAGCCTCATCTTCCTTCCAGATGTCTGTGTCTTGTTGGCAAACACCCTACAATGTCCTCCTGTTAGAGCAAATTCAGTCTCACACTGCCTTTGTCCTTGGTGACACGTATGACTCACTGTCACTATGGAGCTCAATCAATAGGAAATCCTACAAACAATGGCTGACGTCAAACTTCCACAAGCATGTGAAGCACTCCAGCGACAAATGATACGGATTTGCAGGCAGAAGGGAGGGTGAAGAGTGAGGGGTGTCTACCTTCGACACGGAAGCCAAAGCCTTGGAGGCCGTCTGCTCCTCGTTCGTTCTCTCCTTTGTCCTCTTCAGGATGTTCTGAAAACAACAAACAACTTTCTATTTCTGCAGCGGAAAAACAGCATCAACAAGATACATTTTTTCCATCGCAAGGCAAATAAGGTCATTAGGTTGAAGCAAGGTGTGCCAGTGTGTTTGCTTATGGGTCAGGAGGCAGTGATGAGATTGAGCAGGAGAGATTACGCTGGAATGAGGACATTCCTGAAAGCAAAACGCCGTGATGAGGATTGTCAGACGCTTGACTCTTAATGGCTTTGAGTAGCCAAGGTGACGGGTCAGTTATACAGAATGAACTGTGGCATTCTGTTTTACATTGTAGTCACGCTCCAGTAACTTAGCTGTGACACTGACCTCCAGAGCTTTTTCCTCAAATGAAAAGAAAAACCAAAAGCAAACACACACATTCCTTCATTTTCATTAAAACTGTTACACTTAAAAAAGTGTTCAAATGTTACACAAAACACCAGTAAAGAAATGGGGCCTGATTAAAAACAATTTTGGAATTAAACTTGATTTTGCAAATTGCATAAGAAGACTAAAACCACTCTTATGCATTTATGTTAATTATTAAGCTTGATGCAGAAAAGGCAGTTAGCTTATCTTAGCTTAGCTTGGCTTAGCTCAGCGTAAAGCTGGGTAGCAGGAGACAAAAACTAGCCTGGCTCAGTCTAATGTGAAAAATTACATTATAAACACCTCTTAAGTTCAATAATTATTACAATATGGGATCTCTGTTGTTTAACTTGAAAACAAACTAAAATATAACAACAACAAGTTGTACTTTAACAGGAAGCTACGTGCTGTAACTGTTAGCGAACAGCAGTTAGATGCCATGCTAGCTGATTTCCACTGCTTCCAGTCTTAATGCTAAGCTAAGCTCATTTCCTTCTTGCTGGTCTCATTGAGGTACTTTTTTAAATCTTTTCTTTTGAAAGCAGCATCGTCTCTATGGGAAATGTAATAAATATTCGTGTGATGCCGCTCACCTCAATGAGCATTTTGATGCGCGTTATTCGCTGGAAGGGCAGCAGCATGAAGGACATGAAGGGCAGCCGCTGGCACTGAGGCGACTCCTGGAGGCGAGTGATAACCGTAGCAAACGCTGCGTTGTTCTTCCTGTTGACACATAAATGCACATATACATAAATGATTCCTGTTGCAGCTGTAATGTTCATAAAATTGTGAAATCGGAGGTTAAAAGGTGGTTTAAGAGGACAAATTTTATTTAATGACAATGTTTTACTCTCATCGTTTGTCCTAATCCTTCTATCTGATGATCATTGTCTGCTTTAGTGTGTAGTTTTCCCTATGAATACAAAATACTGTGGATGAAAACATGCATTAGGGGAAGGTTGACTGTGATTCTTTGAAAATTGTAGCATGTGGCTAAAGCAAACAATTAAAGAAAAAAAGCGCAGTTGAGCCCCACCCAGCCTGCATTCCTGATAGTCGTATCTTATCTTTGTTTCACACCTTCAAATAAATGAGTAAGACAAACTGCAGCTTTTTACATGAGTGAGGTGTAGGTCTTTTCCTGGTAGATCTGGTTGCGGACGTAGTCGATGTAGGCTGGGAAGTTGTGCTGGGCGTGATAGTGGATTATGTCACAGATGTCAGGGAAGACCAGGTCCTGAAATATGCGGTCCTCCAGGTCTTTCAAGAACCTACAGAGTCAGAGAGCAAAGATTTCTAAAAAAAAAAGTTTAAAGCTTTTTGAACAAAGCCTGAATTGATGACAGATAACCTCAGTTCAGGAAATGAATCATTAAATCTTTCTTTTTTCTTCCTATCTCTTTGTATCTCAGTCCCAAGCACTGAGTGACCTCATGGTAGTTCAACTCATAAATCATCCTCCCATTTCCCCTTTCCTTTATCTCCCTCCGTCCCTCCTGCCGCCATTTCTCACCTCTCGCTGACCTCCCGAACCCTCAGGATGTTGGAGAAGAGCGTTTTCCTGTCTCTGATGATCAGCGTCTCTTCCAGTTCCCGACTGTCCATGAAGTGTTCGGTTAGAACCCGCAGGGATCGAAGGTAAGAGGCCTCAGATGTCAAAACCTCAAACATACTCTGCCCAGATAAAAGTACGTAATGTGACATATTTTACACATTAAGGAGCGACATATTAAGACAAGAAAAAGGGCATCAACATGGTGTAAAAGCAGGTATCATTTGTGACTGCAGTTAGTCTGGTAATTTCATTTATAGCCAATGAGAATAGAAATGTTGGTGTTTTACCAAAGAGTGGCACCACCTACTTGATACACTGACAATTTTTGGGAAGGAACCCACAAGGTTTGATGGATTTACACAAGTTCTGTTCTTGAACAATAAGACTGATTGTCATTATAACTGGAAGTAATACACGATCCAATATATCTGACATTACATAACAATGTTTAAGCCAAAAGGTCCTCAGATGACATTGAAGAAAATAAAATTATGTAAAATAAAGCTGGAAAAAGAGGGAAATTGAGTGAAACTGTGAATGAATGTATTTCGAAACCTGTGCTGCCAAACTGACTCCCAATTTAAACTAAAACAATATCAATGAATAATATCCATTAGGATGTTAATTGAAACTTGTTTAAGTTCATGTTTGGGCACATATTTCCTTTAGTTGATGGAGTACAAAACACAAACAGACTAAAAGAGACTGGGATGCCAAATGGAGCCAGCGAAACTTTTTATTAATCTATGTAATGATTATTATTGGTACTGCTTTATGGATGTATTCATTATTGTAATTGCTTCTTTCTTCTTATTACTGTTGGATTAAATCATGACTTTGTTTACTCTAAAGCGCTTAATGTTTTCCAAAATGCATATCCTGAACTTTAACACATGCTGGAAAGTTAGAAGAGTGACTGGAAAAGCTTTCATGAACTGGGGATGGAGTGAATCAATATGATATTACAGCAGTAAGTGATACAGTGAGGCAGAGTGGGCTTAATTTAAATAAAAACCTCACATTATTACTTTAAGACGAGATTTAAAGCTCGATGCGGCGTCTCCCATTTCTCTTCTCCTCACATCATTGATTTCACCTCATGTGCTCTCTCCTTGGCACATTAGCCCCTCCCACCACTCCTCACCTCCTGGTACTTGCACTGCTCAGGGGTGAGCTGCTCCAGCACTCCGCTCTCCCGGACGTTTGGGAGGTCCTGCCACAAGGTGTTCTGGCCCGGTGTGGGCACAGGGCTGCCCCTGGGTGCTCCGGTCCCGGTCGCAGATCCAGGACTTGTTCCTGTCCCGGAGCGACGGGCCGTCCAGTCCATAGCATAGTCCGCACTTGTTTTACTGATGTTGCGGCACACGGTTTGGCGTCGGATCTCCTTGGTGATGACGGTTGCGCGGTACGTCTGATACAGCGGTTCTGAGGAGAAACAAGACACAAAGGTTCCTATTTTAGACTGCAGTATATAAGTTACAGGTATACATGATGTAGTTAAAAGATTATTCCCTGAACAACCCAAGACAGTGGCACTATAATGTTCAGTTTTTGATGTTTTTAGAGTTTGTTTTCAATGTTTTAGGCTTTATGTATTACTCTTATTCAGCATCATACAGTTTATTGTGTTGACATTGGCAGTTCAGTCATGAAGGTTTGTCTGCAGTCATTTGTGTGTGATGGGTTTTGCACGTGTTCCTTTCAACTGTAAGGTCCACGAAAGTAGAATGTCCTGAAAAAGCTGCTTTGCTGGGTCGCATTATGTTTTCCGAGTGAACCCAACAAACTGGCAACAGGAAAAACTGTTGTGCCTCCACAAACTCAATCAGTGTAACCACTATCGTCTGAAGCTACGTCCCATTTTAATACTTCACATTAATTCTAAGCTGGTTTTTGTATGTGCGGTGTCTTTAGAAAGAACACAGACGAGTCTCAGGAAGTGTGCATACCAAAACTTTTTTTTTTTTTTTTTTAATGGACTAAAGGAGATGAAGAAACTGCAGGAATTTTGAAATATTTTGGTGGCAAGACGACTTCGAAATATTTGGAGAGGGTGCATGAATTACATCATTTTCAGGAAGTGAAATATCGTGACGTCTGAGCAGTTTTTTTAATATTAATAGTAAAAAACAGTATATTATGAGACATAATGTAGTACACAGAGCATACTGTGTAATTAGTATGGAGTGTGACATTGGGCCACAGCATTAGAAATGAAATGTAAAGGGCAGATTGACAGAGTGACTGAGCAGAATAAGTTGCACAAGGAAATCACTGTAACAGTCAAAGGTTACAAAATGATAACAGTGCATGACTGTGTCAACACACAGACATCGTATCCTGTTGAAAGCATCATAGAGGCCTGATTCATATTGTTTTTATATTTTAGGTTTAATACAGATCTCAGGCTTACCATCCTGCAGCCAAGATTCCCAGCTGACAGAGGAATCTCTCTGCAGCGAGCCTCTCCTGACCGGCCTGAAGCAGAAAGTATGAAAAGAGAAGAAAAGGATCAACCAGGGTGATGTGAAACCAAACTGTCCGACAAAAGAGCGAATGACACAGTTAATGATCCCTCCACACACAAGAGAACATCACTGCTGGCTTTCAGCTGGAGGCAGCTGAAATTCTATATTCATCTCATTGTCAACAAACTCCAGAAAAAGAACAAAACCAACAATGTACGAGTCCGTCTCTGAACTATCGAGGTTCTGCACTCTTATCTGGCTCTTATCTCCGAGCCCCTTTGCTCCAAACCGAAGACATTCTGTAAATCATTTAGAATAACTTACATGGTTTCCAGAAAAAGCTGAGCACTGTAGTTTTTGTGTGAACATTACTCCAGCGAGTGAAACAGTGTGGCTGACTGACTGTGGTATTAAAACGATTCAGTGAGGGTGGGAGTGAAAACTCACGGTTCTTCCACTGTGTCCTCCTTCTCTCCTTCGTTCCTCTCGTTCTCCTCTCCATCTGATACGACAAATAAATGGCATCATCCGACAAATTAACAGCTCGTGCATCATTCATAGCTCATTCCAGGCAAAGTTAATTATGTTTGCTTTGAACAAACCTTTTCTCTGTGGGAGGAACTGCAGCGAGGCACTGCTCAGCCTCCTGGGATCAACCTTCGGTGGTGGAGGTGGAGGCCTGTGAGGACTGGCTGGAGGTGGGGTGATGGCCCGTTGGGGGCTGAGCCCGCTGGCAGAGGAGCTGCCAGGAGATGAGGGCCGCAAGGTGCGCCACTCCTCCAGCGTGGGCTGGGGGAGAGGAATGCCGCCCCGGTGCATCGGAGTGGGGCAGCGGTTGTCCTGAGTAACGGGCATCCTCGGCGGGATGGCAGGCGGCACGTCGTCTGGGCTTGAGGCAGATTCTGTGTCCTGAAACTCTGATGTCGGGTCTGAGGTGCTGTAGGACAGTTTGGACCGACGGGCCGGCTTACGCACCCTGATTAGAGGGATATCCAGCTCCTTACACACTGCTGTGG
The DNA here is from genome assembly GCA_029823135.1 of Acanthurus reversus. Lineage (NCBI taxonomy): Eukaryota > Metazoa > Chordata > Actinopteri > Acanthuriformes > Acanthuridae > Acanthurus > Acanthurus reversus. The sequence continues at coordinate 13,495,331 of JAPXVT010000017.1, read as the reverse complement.
TTTTTTTAGGAGGGGGGTCGACCACTGGAAGTGTGGCCTCATAAATACTTTCCTCTTCGTCCTGGGTGGGTCTGTGTGGGATTTGTGCTGATTGAGCAGCTTTTGGGGGAACAGGGGGAGACACAGAGCGAGAGACGGCGAGCGAGAGAAGCGAGTGAGGGCCCGGGTCCGAACGTCTCCTGTGACCCTCCGCGATCAAAACATCCAGAGACTGATGGAACTTTGCCTTGTTTTGCTTCGACACTTCGCTCTCATCAGCTACAGAAGTTCTGTCCTCCTCGTCCCCTGCCCCGCTGTCCCCTTCCTCTCCTCTCTCCACCTCCTCCCAATCCTCCCCATCCTCCCCCCTCCGCTCTTCAGCAGTCTCTTCCTCATCTCCACTCCCACCCTCATCCACGTCCACGGGAACCCATATCAGTTTCATGCCAGGCCACTGCTGGTGGCACAAACAGCTGCAGCTTGGGTCGCAGCAGGGACTGATGGACGCTTGTGGACTTTGCTCCACCTCTGCTTCGCCTCCTGCGATCAGCTGAACCTCCACCTCTTTTCCATCAGGCTCTGCACAAAACAGAAGCAATACAGATCAGGCAGGAACATATAAACACTCATTATTCCTCCACCTTTCAGGCCTAAGCCACAAAGCTAGCGGGTGTGAAGAAGCTGTTTCCTGTCCGCTTCTTTCCTCCATGTGCATCCCTAGATAGGGCGGCTCACTTTCATTCAAAGCTTGTGTTTTCATAGTCAACAGCTTCACGTGGCACACGCCGGACTGTCGAGTCAGCAGTTTATCACCGCGCAAATGCAGCACATCTGCAAGTAGTGTGTTCAAATATTCATGGGAAGTCTGGAGCGTTGGATGGAAAGAAAAAAAATCCAATATTGACAGAAGGAAATGGAAGAGAGGGAGAGGAGAGAGAGGAGGGTTCAGACAGAGGTTGAATGAGTCAGTGAGTGAATATATGAAAGACAAAAAAATTTAAAACTTAATACCCAACGTTTTCCTTATCGGTCAACACAGAAGTCTTTTCTGAGATTCAGCTGTGCATGCTTGAGCCTCAGCAAGACTCTGACTCACAGCTGCTTCAGATCAAGTGTAGTTAGCATCTTTTATTTATAGTGTTTGTTAGCTTGTTAGCTTGTAACTAGTAGTGGTTCTCACCGCTTTTGGTGGTTTTGCTAATGCAAAGTCTCACTTTCAGTACTGACAGGCCCTCTCTGTGCCGAAGGTTTCAGTCTTCTTTGTCTTCGATTGGCTTTCACATTGTGACACACCAAATTTAGCTTGCCTGAGGTAGGTTTCAATTTAAGATTTTAGGGAAGTGCTCAGATACCTCCTACCTCAGCAGTGTAATGTGAAAGCAACTCCCTGGCGGCAAGCTTTGCACAGACACAAGCCGGTATAATGTGATAATTAAGGGACAAAAACATAAGAAAAACGCATTTCTGAGTTATTTTTTTAGGCACAAATGCCAAAGATTCTCTGGATTTTCTCTCTAAAATATGTCAACTTGATGATTTTATCTGTTTTACATCATTGTATGTTTAATATTTTGGGGTTGTGGACTGTCAGTAAGACAAAAAATAGTTCTGGGATAATATGCTTTTGTTCTGATTCAATTCCATCATAATATTTGGGTGCCAATTCGATTTGCACCACGATTCTGTTGTACTGTAATTAGATAGCATCCATTATTATGATTTTAAAGGAAAACTTTTTTGAGGGTTTAGCCTATCATCCACAATCCCTACATAAGACAAGAACATGGACACTTTTCCCTTCGATGTGCATTCAGTTGGTCGCTAGGTAGTTTTGAAGTTTTGAACATTCAGTAGAAGTAGTGGGGATACACCATTACCGCCCTCTAAAGCCCCTAAAACACACCCAAATAATCTCCAACATGCTCCTTTTACGTGTTGTGACCAGCATATTAACTACATTACAAACACATTATTACCGTGAGAGCAAGTACCACGGAACTATGATACGATGCTGTGACCAGTCAGACCATACAGTCATCAATGTGGCAGTCTTTACATGGTCACAGCGTGTAGGTGGAGTGTTTTGGAGATTTTCGGATGTGTTTCAGGGGCTTTAAAGGGCAGTAACAGTGTATCCCCACTACGTCCATTAAACATGCAAAACTGCCAGCACAAGGTGGCTGTCTGGCGACCTACTGGACGCACAGAGAAGGTAAAGGCATCTACGTTCTTGTCTTACATAGGGATTGTGGATGATAGGCT
>JAPXVT010000017.1:13375142-13385266 GCA_029823135.1 Acanthurus reversus | reverse complement strand
GGAGGACGTCCTAAACTTGGTGGCCTTATGGACCCAAGACAAGGGGTCATAGAACGAACTGGACGATGTCAGACATGTGCAGGTACAGTGTAATGTTAGCTTTTTACACTATAATATATAAGTGGTCAGTTGACTACTGTCCCTAACTGTCACCATGACTTAAAGTAATGTACATGGCTTTTTTTTTCTGCAGGCAACATGACAGAATGTCCCGGCCACTTTGGGCACATAGAACTGGCAAAGCCAGTTTTCCATGTCGGCTTTGTGACAAAGATCATGAAGGTCCTTCGATGTGTCTGCTTCTTTTGCTCTAAGCTATTAGTGGATTCAGTAAGTATGCACAGCATATTATGGCGCATTATGATAAATATCCTCTTGTAGTTTATCATGAAGTATATTTTCAGTCTTGTCCATAAAATTTTGCAATATTAGTTGAACTCTCATTTCTTCTACCTATAGAACAATCCAAAGATCAAAGACATCCTGGTGAAATCTAAAGGGCAGCCCAGGAAACGTTTGACACATGTGTACGAGTTGTGCAAAGGAAAAAATATCTGTGAAGGAGGGGAGGAGATGGACAACAAATTTGGAGTGGAGCAGCAAGACACTGAGGAGGACATTACCAAGGAGAAGGTATTTCGGTGAAGTCTTTGTGTCATAGCTGACGGCATAACTCTCAGAATTCATAGCACTGCTCAACCTCATGTCTGTCTCACCACTTGCCTTCCCATTGTCTGATTTATGCAGGGCCACGGTGGCTGTGGGCGCTACCAGCCACGTATCAGACGCTCTGGACTGGAGCTGTACGCAGAGTGGAAGCATGTTAATGAGGATTCACAGGAGAAGAAAATTCTGCTGAGTCCCGAGCGTGTGCATGAAATCTTCAAGCGGATCTCGGATGAAGAGGACATCATCTTGGGCATGGACCCCAAGTTCGCCCGACCAGAATGGATGATTGTAACAGTGTTGCCTGTGCCTCCACTGGCTGTCAGGCCTGCTGTAGTCATGCAAGGCTCTGCTCGCAACCAGGTAAAGTGATATGATTCCAGACTGAGCTGTTAGTCATATTGTAACACTGCATTTTTGAAGCCGTCGAAAAATTAGATCCACACCTGAAACAAATCCTCATTTAACTTCTGTTTTATAGGATGACTTGACCCACAAGCTTGCGGACATTGTCAAAATCAACAACCAGCTGAGAAGAAATGAGCAAAGTGGTGCAGCAGCTCATGTCATAGCTGAGGATGTCAAACTGCTTCAGTTTCATGTAGCCACCATGGTGGACAACGAATTGCCGGGCCTGCCAAGGGTGTGTATGCACGCTCCAGATGTCTCATTCATTGTAACTTTGTGCTAAAATGCACTTCTGAGGGCAGTCTGAGTTGCTTTCACAGCTTTTTGAATTAGTAATTGCTCATTTTTTGGTGCTGTAATTAAAGTTAATTTTCCCTCTCACAGGCAATGCAAAAGTCTGGCCGTCCTCTCAAATCCATAAAACAGCGTCTAAAGGGGAAGGAGGGGCGAGTCCGAGGTAACCTCATGGGGAAGCGTGTGGACTTCTCTGCTCGAACTGTCATTACCCCAGATCCCAACCTGCAGATCGACCAAGTTGGTGTGCCACGTTCCATCGCAGCCAATATGACCTTCCCTGAAATTGTTACACCCTTTAACATTGACAGGTACTGCAGAGTAGTGAGCTGAGTTAACTTTATGTGATGTGTGAGAACCTGCATTGTAGAAATATTTATATGAAATGTGTTAACAGCTTATTAATTCTGATGACCCTACTAGATTACAAGAGCTGGTGCGAAGAGGCAACAGCCAGTACCCAGGAGCCAAATACATCATCCGGGACAATGGAGACAGAATTGACCTGCGATTCCACCCCAAACCAAGTGACCTTCATCTGCAGATCGGCTACAAGGCAAGATTAAAATAAATAAAATCAGAAATAGTTTATATGATCATTAAAATATATTTTTTATCCGGATTGAAACTGACTTTTTTTCTCTGTTTAGGTGGAGAGACATATGTGTGATGGCGATATCGTCATCTTCAACCGACAGCCTACACTGCATAAAATGTCCATGATGGGGCACAGGGTCCGGATCCTGCCATGGTCCACATTTCGACTCAACCTCAGGTGCCAAATGAAGACCATACCTTTTTGAAATTCATAATTATGTTTATTTTGAAGTCTGCAGTAGTTTTTATAGAAATAATTTATTTAATAAGTAAGCATACAGTAGCTTAAGTGTCTGAAATAGTTTCCAGGCAATGTCAACGTGATGATTTTAGGGAAATTTCAGTGAAATTTAATTTTCTAAATTTAAGGTACGTTATTTTATTTCACAATGATTTTTGCACTGTATGAGGGGCCTCAATGCAAATTCTTGCCTAAGTAATATTCTTAAACTGGAGTGAGTTACATGTGTTGTTTAGTGGTTCTAACTTACAATTCTCCTGTCTCCTCCAGTGTCACCACCCCATACAATGCTGACTTTGACGGGGATGAAATGAACCTCCACCTGCCTCAGTCCCTCGAGACGAGGGCAGAGATCCAGGAGCTGGCCATGGTGCCTCGTATGATCGTCACACCTCAGTCCAACAGGCCCGTCATGGGTATCGTGCAGGACACCCTCACAGCTGTCCGCAAATTCACCAAGAGAGATGTCTTCTTAGAGAGAGTACGGAGATAGTTCCTAGATCACCAGCAGCTGCTTTTTTTGGTCTGAATCGGTCTTAACACTGCGTTTTCCACCACAGGGTGAGGTGATGAACCTCCTCATGTTCCTCTCCACGTGGGACGGCAAAGTGCCTCAGCCGGCTATCCTCAAGCCCCGCCCTCTGTGGACAGGCAAGCAGATCTTCAGCCTAATCATTCCTGGACACATCAATGTGATCCGCACACACAGCACCCATCCTGATGATGAAGACAGCGGTCCTTATAAACACATCTCACCTGGAGACACCAAGGTACAATAATTAATTATGCCTTAATTAAAGAATGGAAATCAATGACAATGCAAGTGACCTCACATTTGACTCGCCAACATAGGTCATAGTGGAGAACGGTGAGTTGATCATGGGCATCCTCTGTAAGAAATCTCTGGGAACCTCCGCCGGCTCCCTTGTCCACATCTCCTACCTGGAGATGGGTCACGACATCACCAGACTCTTCTACTCCAACATTCAGACTGTGGTCAACAACTGGCTGCTTATTGAGGGTAAGAAAAAGTGAAGTGATCATACATTTATTGCTGTATTTTAGTGGTCTCTTTTAAAATGGATTTTTTAAATTCTTTTTCATTGTTTTATCTTTGGATTTACAAATTTGCTCATTTTCCTCAGGTCATTCCATTGGTATTGGTGACTCCATTGCTGATGCAAAGACCTACCTCGACATCCAGAATACCATCAAGAAAGCCAAACAGGATGTGATAGAAGTAAGCACAAAGTATTTGTATGCTCACCGTCATCTTTAGAATGTGCAGAAGAGCTCAGATTTGGATATTTTGATAAAGTTACTTGTGGAAAAGTTCAATTTTCCTTTGTCTTTTGTCTGCAGGTCATTGAGAAAGCCCACAACAACGAGCTGGAGCCGACCCCTGGTAACACACTGAGACAGACCTTTGAGAACCAGGTGAATCGTATCTTGAACGACGCTCGTGACAAAACAGGATCTTCAGCCCAGAAGTCTCTGTCTGAGTACAACAACTTCAAGTCCATGGTGGTGGCTGGTTCTAAGGGATCAAAGATTAACATCTCACAGGTAAAAAAAAAGACCCAACAATTGCTACCTTACAAAAGATGAATGATAGGTTTCATTCACATCATCTGTGACAGTTGCATCTCTTTACCACCTATCCAGGTTATTGCTGTGGTGGGGCAGCAGAACGTGGAGGGTAAACGAATCCCCTTCGGCTTCAAACACCGCACGCTGCCTCACTTCATTAAGGATGACTACGGTCCTGAGAGTAGAGGCTTTGTGGAGAACTCCTACCTGGCTGGCCTGACACCAACAGAGTTCTTCTTCCACGCCATGGGAGGCAGAGAGGGTCTGATCGACACAGCCGTCAAGACTGCTGAGACTGGTAAGTCCAGGCAGCTGGTAACACAGACCCAAAAGGCATTAAAAAATGTCAAACCACCAAGATTTATATTGGTTTATAACATGGTAAATCTGTTTTACCCCACCAGGTTACATCCAGCGTCGACTGATCAAGTCTATGGAGTCGGTGATGGTGAAGTATGACGGCACCGTGCGTAACTCCATCAACCAGGTGGTTCAGCTGCGATACGGTGAGGACGGCCTGGCAGGAGAGAACGTGGAGTTCCAGAACGTGGCAACACTTAAACCCTCACACAAAGCCTTTGAAAAGAAGTAAGTCACTCACTGATGTGTGCGTAGAACATTGGGTTTTATATTACAAAGCTTAGTTGTAGTCCTGAACATGATAAAACACTCCTCAGTTACATGCATAATATGGTTAATAGTGGTTAATAGTCTAAAGTCAGTGGTTCAACTCTTCTCTCACTTTGTGTAATTTGTTCAGGTTTAAGTTTGATTGCACCAACGAGCGAGCTCTGAGACGGATGCTGCAGGAAGACGTTGTGAAAGACGTGCTGACCAACGCTCACGTGCAGAGTGCCTTGGAGAAGGAGTTTGACAAGATGAAGGAGGACAGGGAGATCCTAAGAGCCATTTTCCCCACTGGTGACAGTAAGGTGAGAGGTCACATTTGAAAACACATCAGTGCTCTTTATCAGCCTCTTGGTCTGCTACATGAAATCAGACATACTCGTAACTGCAATGTTTCTCCTCACCTGCAGGTGGTGCTGCCATGCAACTTGGCCAGAATGATCTGGAACGCTCAGAAGATCTTCCGCATCAACACTCGAACCCCAACAGACCTCAATCCTTTGAGGGTTGTCGAAGGTAAGCTTATAGTCAAAGTCAAGAAAAACGTATCCCCAGTCAGTTCTAATCTCCCTCAGTTAACTCATACAGCCAAGTTGCCACACAGATTGCTTCCTCACCAAATGTGGGAGAAGCACTAAGGCAGAATCAAAAGAAGGAGGTCATGGCTTGGCCTCAGGTGCTCCTTAAAGCTGTCTGAAGCCACCTGGTGAATTCCTGCCTGTTGCATAACAACTAGAAGAGTTCAAGTCTCCTCAAGAGAAGTTAAAGCCTCTCAGTGTCAAAGATCATTACTGTAATAACATTAAGATATATATTGTCTGGGAGACTCAGATTTATTTATTTATTTTTTTAAACTACATTAGATATTCTTATAATTTTCAATACTAAAGACTTTGTAGCCTAAATCTCAATCTTTGTGTTTGGATCCTCAGGTGTTCATGACCTGAGTAAGAAGCTGGTGATTGTGAATGGTGATGACCCACTGAGCAGACAGGCCCAGCAGAACGCCACGCTGCTCTTCAACATCCACCTCCGCTCCACGCTCTGCTCCAAACGCATGACGGAGGAGTTTCGCCTTTCCACTGAGGCTTTTGACTGGCTGCTTGGAGAGATTGAAACCAAATTTAACCAGTCCATTGTAAGTTAAGCTTATTGTTTAATAATTTAGGAACTATTTTAGAGCCAAGCTTTGAAGATGAGATATTTCGCTTTATTAATCCCACACCTTCGTCTGTATCCAGGCCCACCCAGGTGAAATGGTTGGCGCTTTGGCTGCTCAGTCGCTGGGAGAGCCAGCCACCCAGATGACCCTCAACACTTTCCACTATGCCGGTGTGTCGGCCAAGAACGTAACACTTGGTGTGCCTCGTCTGAAGGAGTTGATCAACATCTCCAAGAGGCCCAAAACCCCCTCACTGACTGTTTTCCTGCTGGGTCAGGCAGCACGTGACGCCGAGAGGGCAAAGGACATCCTCTGTCGACTGGAGCACACCACACTGCGAAAGGTGAGAGAGAAAAAATTTAAGGATGGTTCCTCCTGATGTAGCATTTTTAATCCACAAAGATGTCATCCCAATTTAAAAGTAGTGATTGACAATTATTCCCCTTTTTTCCACAAAGGTGACAGCCAACACTGCCATCTACTACGACCCCAACCCCCAGAACACGGTGGTGGCCGAAGACCAGGAGTGGGTGAATGTCTACTATGAGATGCCGGACTTTGACGTGACACGCATTTCCCCGTGGCTGCTGCGCATCGAGCTCGACCGCAAGCACATGACTGATCGCAAACTGACCATGGAGCAGATTGCAGAGAAGATCAACGCAGGTAAATTGTGTGCACGTATTTTTACTCAGCGCTTTAACACAAGTTTTGCATTTTTTAAAAAAATGGCTTTTGATTTTCTGCAAGGTTTCGGAGACGATCTGAACTGTATTTTCAATGACGACAACGCTGAGAAGCTCGTTCTGCGGATCAGGATCATGAACAGCGACGAGAACAAGTTCCAAGAAGTGAGCAGTGATATTATTCAGTAATAATAATAATCACATTGTGGGCAATTTTCATACTTATCAAAACAACTGCATCGTCTTTACTAGGATGAGGAGGTGGTGGACAAAATGGATGACGATGTGTTCTTGAGGTGCATTGAGTCCAACATGCTGACAGACATGACCCTTCAAGGCATCGAGCAGATCAGCAAGGTAATGACGTGAACACAAACACGCACACACACATACACAAACAAGTATTAATATTCACTCAGTCCATTTCTATGGTACTGTGGGTCTCATAAGAATTAATCATCAGTAAGAAAAGCAAACGCCTGCCTGTGGCAATAAGTCAAAGGTCACTCTCTTGTCCACCAGGTGTACATGCATTTGCCCCAGACTGACAATAAGAAGAAGATCATCATCACTGAGGACGGTGAGTTCAAGGCCCTGCAGGAGTGGATCCTTGAGACAGACGGAGTGAGCCTCATGAGGGTTCTCAGTGAGAAGGATGTGGATCCCGTCAGGACCACATCCAACGACATCGTGGAGATCTTTACGGTGCGGAACCATAAAAAACAATTTTTCTCAACAGTAGAGTTACAGCAGATTTTCAAAGATAATAATTTTTCAACTCTCTCCCTTGAATAGGTGTTGGGAATTGAGGCAGTGCGAAAGGCTCTTGAAAGGGAGTTGTATCATGTCATCTCCTTCGACGGTTCTTACGTCAACTACCGTCACTTGGCTCTGCTCTGTGACACCATGACATGCCGCGGTCACCTCATGGCCATCACACGTCACGGCATCAACCGTCAAGACACAGGACCGCTCATGAAGTGTTCCTTTGAGGAGACGGTGAGAGGATATTCAGTTAACTGTATAATTATAGATTAAATTCAACATAAGAAGTTCCTTCATTCATGTTGTCATATAATAACTTTTTTCCCCCCTATGCTGTCTTGTATTTCCCCGTCCAGGTGGATGTGTTGATGGAGGCGTCCTCGCACGGTGAAAGCGACCCCATGAAGGGTGTGTCAGAGAACATCATGCTTGGCCAGCTTGCTCCGGCCGGTACAGGATGCTTTGACCTGCTGCTGGATGCTGAGAAGTGTAAATATGGCATGGAGATACCCACAAACATACCGGGCATCAGCGTGGCTGGACGTAAGTGGAAAGATGTGCAACTGATATTAAGCAGAATTGTTTATGCAGTAAATATAGGTTATGGGTTATGATACTTATGTTCTCTATCCGTCATATTTGCAGCCACTGGCATGTTCTTCGGCACGGTGCCAAGTCCCATGAGTGGTATGTCACCTGCCATGACCCCGTGGAACACAGGAGCAACACCAGCCTACGGTGCCTGGTCGCCCAGTGTTGGTGAGTGTCTGCCCTGCTTGTTTTGGCTCTTCTCCCTTTTTTGTGTCATTAGCTGAGTTTTTCCTTTTTTTGTTTTTCCTCCAGGAAGCGGCATGACCCCTGGAGCAGCAGGTTTCTCTCCCAGTGCAGCGTCAGATGCCAGTGGCTTCTCTCCAGGCTACTCCCCGGCCTGGTCTCCCACTCCTGGGTCTCCGGGATCTCCAGGACCTGCTAGCCCGTACATCCCATCTCCAGGTTAGACTCTGCAGAAATATTTCTTTTAACAATGTATTGTAATTTTTTTTTGTGAGTTTTTACTTTTTGACTCTTTTCTTTGTACAAATTCAAATCAAACAAAAATGCAAAAGTAATGTAGTGGGAGATGGGGGGAAAAAATATCTAACTTAGTGACATTACCTAAATATGTGAACAATATTTACCATAAATGTGTATAGATAATAGAATAAAAACATTGGATTGACTGTGATTTTAGATATTTGAAATGTTTTGTTGAATGAAAAGGAGAATAATTTCAAACAAATATAAAACAACATTCATAAGTGAGTATATATCTAAATTAAAAAGCAAAAGTTGAATGATCTGCAAATTATGGAAGAAACTATAGCAAATGATTGTGGTTCAAGAATGGTTCCCTGAGGCACACCTTGAGTTTTTCCACATCTGTAAAAGTTTTTCTTTATTTTTTTCTTTTCAGGTGGAGCCATGTCACCTAACTACTCACCCACCTCCCCGGCCTACGAGCCTCGCTCTCCCGGAGGCTACACCCCGCAGAGCCCTGGCTACTCCCCAACGTCACCCTCCTACTCTCCCACATCTCCGTCTTACTCCCCCACCAGCCCGAACTATAGCCCGACTTCTCCTTCCTACTCGCCCACCTCGCCCAGTTACTCCCCAACCTCCCCTTCCTATTCACCCACATCTCCATCTTATTCCCCGACATCTCCCTCCTACTCCCCTACCTCTCCATCCTACTCCCCCACATCCCCCTCTTACTCTCCCACTTCACCAAGCTACAGCCCGACATCACCAAGCTACAGCCCAACGTCACCCAGTTACTCGCCCACCTCACCTTCTTACTCACCCACCTCTCCATCTTATTCTCCAACATCTCCATCTTACTCACCCACCTCCCCGTCTTATTCTCCCACTTCTCCTTCCTACTCCCCGACCAGCCCAAGCTACAGCCCCACGTCGCCAAACTACACTCCCACCTCGCCCAGTTACTCCCCCACTTCTCCGTCTTACTCCCCCACATCGCCCTCTTACTCTCCGACTTCCCCCAACTACACCCCGACCAGTCCCAATTACTCACCCACCTCTCCCTCATACTCCCCCACCTCTCCATCCTACTCGCCCTCCAGTCCACGCTACACCCCGCAGTCGCCCACCTACACACCCAGCTCCCCCTCATACAGCCCCAGCTCCCCCTCCTACTCTCCCACCTCACCAAAATACACCCCAACTTCCCCCTCATACAGCCCCAGCTCCCCGGAGTACACACCCACCTCCCCAAAATACTCACCCACCTCGCCAAAGTACTCCCCTACATCGCCGAAGTACTCGCCGACCTCTCCCACCTACTCCCCAACGACTCCAAAATACAGCCCCACCTCTCCCACCTACTCCCCCACCTCTCCCACCTACACCCCCACCAGCCCCAAATACTCCCCTACGTCTCCTACTTACTCCCCAACTTCACCCAAGTACTCACCCACGTCTCCTACATACTCGCCAACTAGTCCTAAAGGCTCCACGTACAGCCCCACCTCCCCTGGATACAGCCCGACCTCCCCCACCTACAGCCCGGCCATCAGCCCTGACGACAGTGACGAGGAGAACAACTGATGGACTGCGGATGAGAAGGGGAGGCAGCTGAGGAAACACCGTCACCTCATAGTAGACACCTGAAGGACAGCACCTTTAACCAGCTGGAGGTGGCGGTGCTTCAGCCAGGGGTGTACCAACTGTGATTGTTTTCCTTTGGGGACCTCTGTGAGGCTCCAGTCTTGACCACCAGAGGGCCCCCTTTACCACAAGAAATTATTAAAACTATTACGTGAAAGACTTGAACTGCTTTGCCTGAAGGAAAAAAAGGCTGCCTTTTGAAATAGTTTTTTAATTTTCACATGGGATGTTGGAGCAAAACTGCAAATCCCAAGAGGGAATTAAAAGGAGAGGAAGATGTGGTGAACACACAACGGGGAAGAAAATGTCCCTTTTTAACTTTATAGTGTACTGCATCCAGTCTCTCTCTCGCTCTCTAAATGTTGGGTGTATAGTTGTGGAAAGCGTACATATTGCCAAAAGCCTTTTTGAGAAGTGGATTGTA
>JAPXVT010000017.1:13337569-13349351 GCA_029823135.1 Acanthurus reversus | reverse complement strand
CGAGCAAGACTTCCTCCGGAGTCTCAAGGGTGAGGATGGTGAGGATAGGTCTGCGGTTCATGCCCCCCATGCAGGAACTGTTGCACATGAAGCTCAGCAGGATGGTTGTCATCTCAGAGCCCAACTAAAACAGGAAAAGCGTCACAAATGTTGTTCAGTGCTGTTGGAATGCTACAAAACCAAGAAAAACAGTCTAAATAAACAAAAATGTTAGGACTGTTTCATGTTGACATTCAGAGAATGTGCTTTTATTCTTTGTAAGCATCAGAGCTACTTCCATGAAATGCGCCACAGTTATCAGATCATAGTTGTGCAAATTAGTAAATGTATCACAAAGGATTTCTATTTCTAAAACTGCTCATTGACAAATCAGCCAACTTTCTAATTTGGGAGACATATCCCTGCATGGTTCCATAGGCTCACTTAGAAAATGCTTGAAGCTCACACATTAGGAAATGTGAATGAGCAAAAATAACTGCTGCTGAAGGAGTATTTCCCCCCTCAGACAGACCCAATGGGGCACTTGTACCTGTGGTGGCTCGTATGGGACAGTCACACTCTGCCTCTTTGTGTGCAGGTCTTCAAAATACTGGGCTCTCTGGCTGCCCTCCACTCTGATCAGATGGCTGCGATGCTCCGCAGCTGAACAGAAAACAGGTGAAATAAAATTACAATCACCCTAGATATATTATGCTAAAAATTTCAAGACAAACTGTACACAATTAGCAATATTTCACTGAAAAATTTTCCTTACGATCCTCATTCTGGTGATGGGGGCATCTACGGACCACTTCAGCCACATGCTCAGTCTTCTTATAAACCGCTGTGGCCCTGAACACAGCACCTGCAGGAGGCTCCTTGCTTACTAGGACTTCAATCGGGCTGGTTTTAGCCAGCTGGCAATACAGCTTGTTGAGAAGCTCCGAATACTAAGAAAGCAAGGGGAGAAAGTTACAAATATTACTTGAGAGAAGCAGAGCTGTGAGGACTCAAATGCCAGGCACTTGTCAGAGATCTATACACACAAAAAAAAAACAAAAACCAAAAAAACCAAGCGCACTACGATGAAGATAAAAAAACTCGAATACATTTTAAAAATTAGTCAGACTACTCTTTCTCTACTAAAGAACTAAAACCAACCACTTCTCCAACTGGGTAACGCCAGGTTTATCACGTTTACAGACCATTTTTTACCTTGCTTCTGCCCTTTTTTAACCCTCTCTGTGCTGGAGGAAGACGGCAGAGGAACATGCCCCGTCATGTCAGAGCTGTGCTTTACAACCAGACTGCACCTCTCTCACAGACCAGAGGACAAGTCGCAGGGGGCGGGAGTTTCAGGGCAGAGCACCCTAACCTCAACTAAACTAGCCAACTACGGAGCACTGCTGGGTGAGTCACCGTGGAAACACTAATATGATTGGCTCCTAAAATGCAGTGACTGACTCTAGACCTTAAAATTTAGCAAATCGTCACAATGAATGAGATTCTGCATGAATGCCACCGTAAGGGGTTTGGAAGAATGGATTTTTGACGCTACATCAAGGTAAGATTTTTTTAACGTTACTTCAAATGATTTCAACGCTTCACACGCTTAAAATAATTTTGTGAGTGACAACAACTAATAGAAAACAGAGGGCCAGTTTTAATAGTAAAACTTTTTAATAAATTTCAAAACCTCAAATTTTGAAAGAAAAAATCTTTGTAATTAGGTTAAATTTAGTAAGGGAAATTAAAATATTAGATGACAGGAGCAGAGTTTCTACATAGAGAAAATACACTATGGCTGGAAGAAACTCAGAAAAATGAACGGCGCTTCAAAACTGTGCAGCTGTGGAAATTTCCTTTGTTCTCTAGCGAGAAGCTCAACCAGTCAAAGTTTGTGTCATGCCATGTTTGGTTGCAGGATAATCTGCTGCAAGTCCACCTTTAGTTTAAGATTTGTAATCTTACATTTGAGTTTTGTGTCATCATATTACACTTCTGTTTAAGCATTAGTTTGTCACACACTGATAAAAACAGATCTTTAAAAAAAAAAAATTATCTCGTATAGATACTGCAGAAAATGGGGTGAAACACATTTACCAGCCAGTTTGAAATTTTGAGAAATCAACAAGGAAGTAGGAGCTGGGATTACTTACGGTGGAAGTGACAGACTTTGCCGTGCCAGACTGCTGAAAGCGCAGCTTGAAGTCATATTCCCCTGGGTAGTCGGTTGTAACTGGGACGGTGGAAGCTGGGGGAGTAACACCATCTCTGGCAGTCGTCTCCGGGGGCAGCTCAAAGAGCCCCTCATCAAAGCCTTCAGCCAGTGCTTGCTCGTTCATAAGCTATAAAGGAAGAGAATATCAAGAGTCTAATACCTAACTGAAAGCTGCCAGTCAATTAAAAAAAACAAATTTTCCACATGGGCTGGAGTTGTTGCGCTTACCAGCATGTCATTCTCCCTCCATTCTTCGGCTGGAACGCCTTCCACACCAGTCACGGCGGGGCCCTCCTGAAACATGGGCTGATCTGGTATGGCTGTCACGCTGCAAAAAAACACACAAACTAGCTAACTTGTTTCTGTGGTTAAACTATTTTAAAACAGTGTATTCTACTGAAAAACAACTTACACAGTCTCCCATAGCACACTGAAGGAATCCTGGCTCAGCGGTAGGTTCTGGCTCAGCTGCAAACTATCAAAGCTTTGGCCCTCCATCCTTAATTTCCCTCCTTTACAGCTGAGAGGAAACTACTGGACAGATAGGGGCGCTGTGGAATCAAAAAAAGTAAGAATTTGTGTTAGACTGATGAGGTATGCAATATCTTCATCTTTAGCAAACACTCTATATGCCCAGTAGACTACATTTAAGTAATATTTCACCACAAAATTCTGTGAAGCATATCAATTACTCATTCTTAGATGTCTTTAAATGATATATTGATTATATTTTTGTCCTTTCAGCATTCCTCCAGAGTAAACTGTTTTTTTTTTTTTCAAAACTGCCAGCTGCCTGCAGAGATAATGTTTCAAAACATCAAAGCATCTACACCGTCCATCCAAAACTTTCACAGCTTCGTGTGGTATTATCCAAGACTTCCTTATCGTGCCATAAGCTCAGCAATTCCAGAACACTTTCATTTTGGCTAGAAAGCTACTAAATCCAACATATCCACTCCAATGTTCTGTGTCACCTGTTACAATTATTCTAAAAAGAACTCCAGCTCAAGTTGTAAGCAAACGAAAATGGCTTGTGCAAAGAGGGAAAAGCTTCTGCAGTTTTTGGCAAAACCAGATTTCTACGAGCCAGAGTTTACCAATGTTCAGGATAAATTAAACACGCAACACAAAACCTTGGATCAGATGAGTTGGATATAGTTGCTTTATAGCTAAAAAAGTGTTTAGAAAGTATTGAGCCCACAACACGATAAAGACGACTTGGATCCTACCACACAACGCTTTTTCTGATTTTTGGATGGATGTTTTTAGATGGTTTTGATGTTGTAACACTGTATCTCCATCGGCTGCCAGCAAAAGCAGTTTAGGTGCGTGGCTCGCATTTCTGGAAAAAATCTGTTTACTGTGGAGGGACGCTGGAAGGGAAAAATATATCCATTTTTCATTTCAATACATCTAAGGGTGAGTAACTGATACACAAATCAAGATTTTGCAGTTAAGTGTCACTAAAAGAAACACTGTATTTATATCATCTGGGGCAAGAATCTGTTTTATTACAGCTTCTCCTGACACCATTTTTTTTTAAATTCACAGAATAATTATAGAATTGATAAAATGTCAGCTAAAAAGTGATGAACTGTTTTGGAGGGTGTTTTCGAAAAGTTTGGAGTGACTAGATTTTGGACTTTTAAACAGTTAAAACGTCCAAAATCCGGTCACATTTCATAAACAATACCTTAAAAAAGCGCGTGAAAATTTTCGACTGACATCAGAAATTTATCGCTTATTACACGAAGTGTTAGTTGATTGTCAGATCGTGATTCTTCTGCTACACAGGAAGTGCTGTATCGCTGACGTCAAGTTGAAAATGAAACAAATAAAACAGAAATACCAAAAATGATAGTCTAATTTATCAAATATATATATCTTTCATATAAAGCCAGACAACTGTATTCACAAGCAGCCCAACAAACTTAAGTCATTTATGATGCTAACGTTAGCTAACGTCCATTTTCTTCTCAGGAGGAGGCCTACAAAATCTGAATGAAGCTAGCTTAGTTTGGACAATGAGTCGGCACTTTAGCTATAACTCGGTGAATGAAGCTCGTTGTGCGTAAAGCTCTGTATGAAAATCAGTAACTGTCGACCGTGTAACAAGGCTCCAGCTCACACTTAAAGCGAAAAAATTTTTTTTTGTTAGCTAGCCTGTTTTACGTTAGCATTACTAGCTAAGTACGTTGGCCCTACGTCTCGGAATCCGGCCGAGCAACGTTAGCTGAACTATCGTAAAACTTTCTTTAACGGACAAACAAGAGTCTCGGCTTTCGTGTTTTAAAGATTGAGACATGTACGACCACGAGGGTACCTTGGACGTCGCGCTGCCACGGTTCAGAGCGGTGACTCACTGGGGTTTGCAAGACGACACAAAACTGCCTGAAAAGTCAAAATATTTTGAGACGAGCACGTTGTTCTTGGGGATTCCCACAAAAGAGAGGGGGAGGGTCGGTTTTAACTCTGCGCAGCCGTCCAATCACGGAGCGTTAACAATGCCGCCGCCGCTGCGTTTCATTGTAGTTGGGAAATTTGTAAATCAAGAACAACTGTAAGGACTTTAAAATGGAAGTTCTATGAGACAGGATTCAATATTTGCATAATGATCCCAACCACGGATTAACCTTTGTTTATTCAGTACTGCCCAGTCTATATATGACCGCCTTTATTTATATTTTTGTTGTTGTTTCTAGAATAAACCACATTACTTTATGTGTTACTGCCACTTTTGATACAGAGTTCCCAACTAGTCGAGTTTAGGAACCAGGACAGGTCAACTACTTACTGTAGTTGCCTACTGTGGACTTTTCTCACGCCGATTTTAACTGTTTAAGTCTCAGTCGTGTTTGGCCAATTAATTTCTAAAGCAGGCACAAAAGGTAAGGTCAGATAGGGTCAAAATTTAATTTCCCCTTGGTGCACTTTGGTGTAAAGACAGAAGTCCATGTACAGAGTGGTAATGATGATGTGGGTCAGAACAACTCAATGCAATGTGTGAGATCGAGATATACGAATAAACCTGACCTGACATGCTCCAAAATCTGTGGTAACATGATACTCACTACAATGTTCTTTTTTTGCTGAGTTCTTAAAGGCAGCATGACGACATAATGAGGAACTGCCGACTGATTTTTCGGTCATTGACGTGGATGTAATTTCATCATAACCGGGCATTGGCCACATACTTTGCTTTAACCCTAACCCTACCAAATATTTGAAAATCTCTCCTTGTATTTAAGAAATGTAATGTGCTAAGACAAAAATAATTAAGTGATTAAATAAATAATACCAGACTCTCATGACTGAAAATGTGTTAATTCTTGAGATCTAACAGAAAATGACCAGCTACTACATATTCCAAGTGACAAAACGATCTTGTCAATGTATTCTGGGGTGTAATAGTCAGGCAACAATCAATTTCTTCATTTTTAAGAGACAAAAGCTCAGATTCATATAAAATCTGCACTCCAAATCAGAACACATATAATTATTTTATGTTTATTTTCCCTCTGCAACCATTCCTTATTCTTAAATTTAAAAAAAAAAGCCTACAACTTGCAGTGCCTGAAGAAGTAGTATTTCTAATTTGAACATTTTTCCAAGAATAACTTAAGTAAAAAATGCACTGTAATTAGCTGTAAAATCAGGAAGTTGTAATTGTACGTCCTGTAAGACTGACGGTTTGCATTTGACAATAGTGATTTGTGTTCCGGTAATCTTTGAGTTGTCGACTCACAATTTGCCCCTGCGTCGTCTTCTCTCCAGGGAGGTCAGAGGTCAACTTTGAAGCAGCTTCTGTGGAGCGGACAAGGTCGCCGTCTTACTTGACATCTGACAAAGATGGTTTTCCTCCAATACGGTTTTTAACAGCCCTACCTTTTTGCTATAGATTGTATTTAAAACTTAAGTTTATCTCAGTTATTTTTGCATTTTAAAGCAGTTTTAATGATTTCATAATCTGCTCTCGCAGGCAGGACGACATTGCCTCTCATCACCCTTCAAATGCCCCTTCGCTGATTAGATAAGCTTCCACACCTTTCTGGACCAGAGCAGAGAAACTAGAGCACTCAGATGTCTGCAGACCAGCTGGACCACTTGTGCAACACTGCTGGCATCTTGCTCTGAACTGGCAAGAGTCAGATCCAAAGACCATGCACTGAATGCTGGTTCTCGTCTGACTGGGTGCATGGCAGTTATCGGTGCCACTTTGGAGCAGTTTGACCTTTGAATGAATGTGCGGTTAGTGCCAGTGAGTCCATTATGAACTTGATCTCAGTGGGACTGTATATGGATACAATAGTGAGGTCTTACGGAACAGTGCAGAACTGGGACAAAAAGGAAAACGATGATTTGCTTATTAATGCTTATTCTACTATTACACTTATGCTATAATTATTATGTTGAATGCTGCAGCAGAGGGTTGATCTTGTCTGATTGAATGTGTAATCTGATATCGTCTTGCATGCATATCATTAGGAAGGAAAGGAAGCTGCATGAGAAGTTGCATGAACTAACTTTTAAGATTTTATTTTAATTCGGTAGGAGGATCATTTGTAAAACAGCATTGCACAGTGGAGCTTTTTTCAAAGCTGGAGTATTTTCTACATGATTTATCAGTTTTATTGTATTTCAGTAATGTTAAAATGTTGCTATATGGAGATACACTGAGTTTTATGGTGTAGATGTTTGTTGTGGATAGAAGTGAAGCCAACCAAGGCCAAAATGCTGCATGCAGAGTCTAGTACCAGTTTGCTGTACTGTCAGCGCAGCCGTATTAGTCATTGCATAACTTGCCTGGTTATTGTGACAGCCTTAAGTATTTTACAATATTTACTTTAAGCCTCACATTTTTAGTAGTGTGTTTTTTATATGGATTTTTCTGTATCACTACTTTGTATATTAATGAGAAGAAACCTACATGTATCCATTTCTGAACTGATTTACAACATCCTGTCATTAAAGGAGACAACATTTAATTTTTTTTAGCAGTTTTGCAGCTTTGCATTATAAACTTAAATAGTCTATAATATAGTAGTGAGTAATTTTGGTGAATATACTTGTTTGACTCTTGTTGAGAGTTAGATCAGAAGATGATACAACACACACCCATTCAGGCCCTAACAGCAGCCTAATGTAATGCTACAGTCGGCAGCAGGTATGGTTAGCTTAGCATCAGGTTAAAAGGCTAAGTAATAAGATTTTGCCACAGACTAAACATATGAGATGAAGGATATTGATGAGGGAAGTGCTGTTAATTTAATCAAATTTTGTACAATTTAAAGCTGGGGTAGGCAGTTTATTTTTGATGTTGTTGGGCAAAAATTACTCAAAAATTTTCAGCATTTTGTGATCTGAAAAAACACTAGACTTCTGCACCTCTCTTTGGCTCTTTATTCAGGCTTTAGAAAATGAAAACCATGATGGGGTCTTCTTGGCCAATCACGGGTCATTTCATAGACTGTGTGTTCCTATTGGCTGTCTATGCTGCGCTTCTCAGCAACAGATGATGCTGCTGCAAGCTGATTGGCTGTTAAAACAAGTGCAATGCCTTGCCCTTTAAAACTGGCCTCCGGCATCTTAACAAGCTTAGTCGATCTTAAGCGGACCAGTTTGAACTGCGGCAACTTTCCCTGCAACTGTTTTCATCTCATCATGAATCTTTGGTGCAAACTAGCCTTACATGAGAGAGCGACAACAAATGAAATAAAAAGCGAGCGGGAGCAAAAACAATCGTGCTGCAGCTAGCTTGATTTCCAGGTGTTGCCTAGCCTAGCTTTAAGCACATTTTGTAACATAATTTTTGTTGCTAGTTCATAGGCCTGTAACTTAATATACATACATATTATCAATACAATATCCCTCCTCGTGGATGTGTGTGTTACTAAGTCTTTTAAACACATAAATTTATACTTTTTCACATGCAGTTTGGTGCCCGTGTTGCCTGTCACACACTGACTCTAACTATACAGTGCAACACCTGCCATGCGACATGTGACTCAGTTTACTGTAACTTGATTTTGAACCAGCTGACCTCACTAAACATACATGCACATACACATGCACACACACACACACATGTGCACACATACACAAACCATGTGACTGACCTCTATCACTCACCCAAGTGATGTAGAGAAACAGCCCATGTAAATACTGTCCCTCCTTGTCTTGACATGTGTGTGTATGTTTGTGTGTGTGTGTGTGTGTGTGTGTGTGTGTATGGCATGATTTTTTTGTTTCAGATGACAGCAAAACACACACTTCCTGGGATCTCCAGTTTAGTAACAACACTGGTGACATTTTGCACTGTAAAAAACTGTTTTTGCTTAAAAATATTGACTGTATTCATTCAACCTTGAGTCTTTCAGCTTTCTTGCACTATTAAGCACGAGTCTGTTCTTGTAGTTCTATCACTGCTCTTGGCTCCTGCTGTATGAATTCATGTGATACTTTTTGGAAATGTAAAACTATCATCTCAGTCACTCCCTGGTTGCGCAAATGAAGCCTTAAACTATGTTGGTAGGGGCTCAACGCTGCTGTTCTGATGGTATAAAGTGTCTCTACATTTAGTTAGAGTCACACACATAACTGTGCCCAGGCCCCCCTGGTTTTGAATGGGGTGTCAGGTTCTTCCTCTCTTTCTCCATGTGTATATGAAGTCAGGAAATGGAACAGGCAAAAGGCGGCGAGTTTCAAGGAGAGAGTGGCGTGAGGTGGGGGTGTGTCTGTAAGGGGTGGGCTTGAATCCCTTTGATTGAGAGATCTAGAGCAGATATTTTTCCACCGACCTCTTTGGCAGATCTGTATGAGCACCTTTCCCACCCAGGGCAGACCCTTCCAGCACACACCCCCTAATCCCCGCCTTGGACACACCGTCACTCCATCGCCAGACTTCCCCTAACCACACCTACACTGCTCACTGATGAGGCACAGCCCAAATTTAGGGCCCACCTGTTGCCTGCTGGAGGAGGATTAAGCTTTGTTGTGTGCAATAGAGGAAGGGAGGGTTTGTGGAACAGGGTGAGCTTTGGTGTATGACCCCTTTGGCATGTGAGCCGAAATAGAAAGGGATTTAGGGCTGTTGGAAAGACAGACAATGGCAGACAGGCGTCAAAGACGAGCCCCTCTTCGCTGTGCATGAGAAATGGTGAGTCATGGCTGGTGGCGTGTTGGACTCTGGCTGGGGTTCGTCCAAGGTCCAACACCTGTGCATCCATGTAACCTTCTGTATTCACCCTCTGGAGATGATGCACTGCAGATTTGTAGGTCAGAAAGACTCGAATTTTTGCACATTTATGCAAAGAAAAGAGCAACATGCACCACATTATTGTAAATGAGGTTCTTGATTTTGCACCTTAACAAGAGAATTCATAATCCTGTTTAGCCCGATTACATTATATAATATGTCACATAAAAGTGGGCCCTACAACCAAATTTGGCCCTCAGCAAACCTCCCACTCATGAGCTCCAGAGGTCAAAAATTTATTGTTGTTTAAAAAAGGAATCTTAAAATGTAACCACAGCTCTCTCTCATTTGCAGCATAATAAAAAACCACACCTCCCTTGTCTCGCTTCTCTGCTTAAGCCAATAATAGTTAAGGTCGAGGGAGCTTCCTGCATGTGTCTCGACCTCTGCTGCAGTGCCTCAAGATCAGCCAGAGGCCCAGTGGGCTGATCTTCAGGACTGGAGTAGCCTCATCGCCCCCACCCCCACCATCCAAGTCCCACCCAACCCAAACCACGTCAAGAGGCGTGCACGTGGGTGTGCGTGTGCCACTCTATCCCAGCTGGACGGACACAACACAACGTTCAAAGAAGAGTGGACAGCCTGCAGCACAGGACGCACCACGTTGATCACTTTTGGCTTCCCTTTTGGATTTAACTCATCCTTAAGCTTAATTGGCGCTTAAGTGCCACACGGTTTAAATCGGGGATTGTTGTCCTTTTGGGGGAGTTTCACGTGTCTTCATCTGGCACCAGACGCATCTGTCATCGCCTGCACTGAGCTGCCAAAATCATGCCGGCTGGGTTTCAGCAGCTCGGAGGGGAGGTAATTTTTGCCTCAGCGCCTTTTACAACTTCTTGCAACTTTGTAGAGCTCTCTAAAACGCAAAAGTGTTGTGATAAATTGCAGAGTGTGATCGAAAAAGCTGTTTCTTTCTGTATGAATCCGCGCGCATGTTACTGTTCTGTGCGTAATGATTTTGGAGAGATTTTACGCAGGGTTTTATCTCCGTCGTCCACAAAGAGAGATGCTTGCTTGCTATGCCGAATCGCAGTTTGTCTCAGACAGTCCAACAACTGAACACAAACTCGTTGACTGGTCATTTAAAAACTTAATATAAATCAGTTTCCTCAAATTTCCTCAGGTTCTAAAATGCTTCGTGTATTACATTCAAGTTGGGAAAATATAGCCTCAAGCAATGGTTTCTGTTGTCATTTACTTAAAATCTTGAATACTTGGCAAGTAAGAATAAATTAAATAGATAAAAGCAATGCACTGCAACAAATAACAGTAGCTATGTTTCAGCATGGAGCCCTGATGTGAAAGAGCTTTGGCCCTTATTTGGTGTGAGTGACCTTGACCAGCCAAATATCTGACTTTACAGGTCACAACACAGGACTTTTTTTCGGCCACTTGTTTGACTGGTTCCTTCTCACCACCCACATTGTGTGCTCCCTCCAGCTCTGCCTTAGAAATCATTTCTAGCTCAAATGGACGAGTAGAACAGTTTGCTTTTAGTGCCACTCATCTAATTTTGGATACTTTAATCTCTTCATAATCTTGAGACAAGAATGTGATGAAATGAAGGAAGCAAATCCTTCAGATGCTTCATCGCCAGTCAACAGTGCTGTGTGAACACTGTCTGTAATGGGGCAGGTTGATGCTCAAACGATTTTGAAACTTTAAAACAAAAGCTCTGGCTTTGGTGTAAAATCTTTCCCCTCAACAAGGAAACTCAAATAAAGCAAAAAGCTGACTCACTTTATGAACTCTCCCCTGTCATTTTAAGGTATTACTGACTCTCTGTTATATTTCACAGTAAGTAAAAACAGGAAGATTCATTCATGATGAGTAAAAAAATAAATCATTTACTAGGCATTAAACTACAGGGGGAAATGTTTAAGGAAATGGAGGTAAAAATAAAATTCAATAGAACATAACTGATTACTAACATGTGACTCTTGTGCACTCACACCACACCCTCTGTTTTTGTCCATGCATACTAAACAGAACTTAACAAGAGACTGAACAGAACAAGGTCAGGACACACGTTTACTACACACAATACAAACTCAAGCTGAAGACAGACTCATACTTTGATTTGTAGAATACAGTAAAACATAAATATAATACATACTAATACAAATATAATACTTGTCCAAACAAAAAAACGTACATAGAACAAACTGATACTTGAGTTTTTTTTCATTATCATCTAATGTAAATATTGAAAAAAATACACATTCTCTAGATGTAAAGACTAGTTTTCTCACAATAAAACATTATTCTGTTCAAGATGAGGGCGAAACATCACTAAAATTTCAGTTTAAAGTAGCTTCCTCAACTGT
>JAPXVT010000017.1:13312495-13323574 GCA_029823135.1 Acanthurus reversus | reverse complement strand
GTATGTATTTGATTCTACTATTAATCTGAGTCTAAAAATAACGTAATATATGCATTATATGTATCTATTCACAACAAGCACACAGGAGCATTTAGAAAGTTTATCTGATGACTTTAGGCAGAGGCAGGCTAGCACTTCCCATTGACCATCAGTATTTGAGCTAAGCTAATTAGCTGTGGGCGAGCTCTGCCCGTCTCTTCCTTGTTACTGCACGCACAGTCAAAAGAATGGTATCTATTGTTGGGAACTCAGGAGGGAGACTAATAACAAAAATCTTTAAAAAGTAGGCATATTCCTATCACTCATACTGGTTTGATATGTGTTCTGTGTTGTTACTGCAGATGCAGGTGTGGGACACAGCAGGGCAGGAGCGCTTTCGCACCATAACTCAGAGCTATTACCGCAGTGCCCACGGGGCCATTGTGGCCTATGACATCACACGCCGCACCACATTTGAGTCTGTTCCCCATTGGATCAGGGAGGTGGAACAGTTTGGAGCTGCGAGTGTCGTACTGATCCTCATTGGTAAGAGGAATGAGGACAGGCTGACGTTCTGTTGGACAGTTAACTCAAACATTTGTATTCTTAGACTGTAGCTGTAGCACTAAAAAGCAAGTAAAGGACACAATACATCTGTTGTTCCTAACCTTCAGGTAGATGTTTTTGAACACTATTAATTTATTAAAAATTGATGTAGTAATATTTTTTTCTGTCAAACTAGTACAGTAATCAAACAGTTGATAGTGTTCAGTCTTGGTCTATTTCATGTGCGCAGTAACTTTACTTACGCAGCTTGGAGTGACAGAAGCTGAACTTGTCAGCTAGTTTTTATTTGAAACAATTTTAACTTCTTTACTTGCTTAGGTTTTGGGGTCAGTACTGCTGGTCAGAGAAAACAGTCAGTCTCATCAATATATTTTGTAGGTCATAGTATCTCAAACTAATTATGGTGTCTCTTATTAATAATTTTTTTGTTCAATTTTCGTAGTTGTTTTTTTTTTGTCTTACAATAGATAACAATAATGTCATTAAGAGTGTTCATCATTTTCTTAGAAAAGTATCAAAAGTTATCAGAAAGTATCTAAATTTAAATTGGTACTGGTATCGAAACAAACATTTTGGCATCGTGATAACACTAAGCTTGACGACATAAGCTAAAAATTATATCACGATATTTCTTGGCTACATCTCGTCAAATAATATCTTGATAATCTCCTCAAAAGCACTTCATTAATGCCAGAACTAGACAGAACATTACATTATTTAACATTATTTTTGACCAAATTCTCTCAGATGTGACAGTATTGTAGGGTTGGCTACTGGTACTTTCAAAAATATTAATGGAATTCCATCTTTGATCAATAACCATTAGTTATGTAGATATAATGAGTTAGTGGGTAAAGGCATTAAGACAGGTAGACTGATAAAGTTGAGAATATTACATCACTTTACTGATGCAGCCTTTAAAATCAGGAAAAACACCATTTATTCCATACCACGATAAAACGATAAAATGGTATATAGTCTCATGTCTTGATAATGATATATCTTTATATTGCCCAGCTCTACATTAAAGTCAGACCAGTTTTAAAAACAAATGCAAATACGTTTAAAAGCAGATCAACCCAGTCACTGAACACAGAAATATACACTGAATCCTGAGTTTTGCGAACATGATTTAATTAGCATTTTATTGACATTGCACATAATCCCCTCCAAAAAAAAGCACACACATAAGTAAAACAAAACAAATTGTTTCTTTTCAATCCATCTTCAATCGAGGAGACAAAGAAGCACTGTGTTTTAAGGACCGATTGAGGTGGTAACAGAACTAAACTGACCCCCATGATGCACCAACAACCTCACTTCTGCTTGGCTTTCCCCTCTTCAACCAAATTAAAACAGTTAAATAAAAATCAAGGCTGGTTCCTCTATTAACTACTTCATGTATCCCATCTGGGTAATTAAAGAAAAACAGTTTTTAAAGGGGGGTTGGAATAACTGGGCTACCAAGCAGATTGTCCGCTCTTTGACAAAAGAATTCTCTTTAAAGATGTACTTTCAAATTCTAAATATGCACCCGCCACCCACCTGCATATCCTTTTTCCCTACCTCCACCCTCCTTAAACCTAGTAGTCTAGACAGGACAACACAAGACAAGATGAGAGGGGAGGGGGCACGAGGGATGACAACAAGATGGGGTGGGGGTTGGAGGATAGGGGAGTGCAGGGAGGGGAGAGCAGTGCATGTGTTCTGAAATAGGTCCAGTCCTCAAACCCAAGGACCTACGAAAACAAAGACAGAGACAAGGAAAATATAAAAACGCAAGAGAGGGATTGACAGAAAGACGGTAAAGGAACACTTAACACAAACAAAACATCTAACATCCAAACCTACAACAAGAATTATATTAATATGGTTTCCTAAAGTGCGATCTTTCACTCAATTACCTGCTTTAAGCAATAACAGTCCAAACATTAGTGGACAAATCCCGCCATCATTCCGCCTTAAATCCATTTATAGTAAAACTCACAAAACAGCCTGTTAACGTCCATCATCTTGCCCTCTATAAAATATACCCAATGTGGCACCTGAAGCACAAGAAGTGCAACCCAACACCCTCTCGTCTCCCACCCTGCCTGACCCATGTGTGACCACTCTAGTGTGGGGGTCCCACCTCTTGCCAAGGGTCGCGTGACTGTCCTCTCACTAGCGTCACTCCGTTGGTGCTGGGACTGTTGTGGCAGCTGCCTCCTTTTGGGGGGGGGAGGAGAAAGTTAAAATCTCTGTGTCAACACACCAAATGCTGACGAGCATGTAAAATGGCAGTTTTGGCAGCTCACCTCGGGCGATTTTGCAGTTTTCGGAGAGGCTTTAGGGGAGGCTTTTGGCGATTTCGATGTGGATTTAAGGTCGGATGGTTTTGAGGTCTGAGGCGGGGTGCCAGGCTCTGATGCAGACTTCTCTGTATCATTCTAAAATACGTGAAAGCAAACTTGCATTATTGATATTTGCTGTTTAGCGGTCAGGCCAGCTCATTTGCTACTCAAGTCACACCCACTTTCGAGGTAGAGGACTCAGAGTTCCTTTGCCTGCGGCGTCTAGACTGGCGGCGCTGTTTCTGGCCCTCAGCTGTCTCTCCGTTGGTCTGGGGCCCCTCAGAGGCCTCTGTCTGCTTCACCTCACCTTGCTCCTGGCTCTCTTTTGGCGCAGCCGGCTGGCTGTCTTCAGTCTGATCAGGAGGTGGTCGACGGTGGAAAGGTCTGTGAATCCCATAACGGTGAAAACATTAAAATCGGCATTGCATTTGTGTGATTCAAAGAAAGAAAAGTGAATAAATGTAGGCAACGTGTCAGGTCACCTTCGGTAAGGGCGCCAGAACCTGCGCTGCGGTCGCTGCGTTTGGGCTTCTTCTGCTCCGTTATTTTCCTCTCCAGCATCACCCTGACAGATCAAGCGGACAAAAACTATGACGCCACATGGCAGCTGTGCATTAATTTCTAACCTTTTTTTTTAAATTCACTTTAATAAGCTTTTTACAACATTTAAACTTTTAAAGGCTTCTAAGTTTAGAAAGGGAAATCACTATAATTCACATTATCCCAGTTATTTCAACAGTGTTTGTTTGAAGAAGAATTTAAGCTTAAGAACTGACTGCTCTCCTCTCTCAGCGTACATTTTGCACCTCCTGCCGGGGTCGGCGAGGCCTACGGCGGCGCTGCTGCTGCTGAGGTCTTATTCCATCATCCTCCCCTGTTCCCTCGCCCTCAGCAGACGGGTCCTGACCATCATCTGGTCTGCCCTGGTCACCAGGCCGAGGGCTGCGGGGGAAGAACCGGCGACGGAAGCGGCGTTTGTTGGGTGCGTAGCGGCTGCCTTTGACTGGAACGCCACCTGGACCTGTTACGTTGGCTGCTTCTGAGCCCTGTGGGATTCAAAAACTTAAAATCAGCAGACTGAAAACTGTCGGCAAACCGCCGAAAGGATTTCCTTATATCTTACCTTGGCTGCCTCGATCACATCAAACTCTACGACCTCCCCGTCTCCCACACTGCGGAGGAATTTCCTAGGGTTGTTCTTTTTGATAGCAGTCTGATGAACAAACACATCTTCTTTGGTATCATTCCTGTTTATAAAGCCATAGCCATTCCACACGTTGGCTATGACTTTCCTCTCAGACTGTGGCTTCTCCTCCACAGGTGCCGGTGGTGGAGTGCTCTGCGCCTCGGCGTCAGTCATGCTCGCTGTTGGATTACTACACTTTGTCTCGGGATTCCCCTGGCTATTCACCAGCTCCCATGGTTCCATCACTTCAGATGCATTGGTTCCAATGAGCAAGTCGATGTCAGAGTCAATTTCATGGAGCTCAATATCCCTCAAATATGGCCATTGATCAACATCTTCCTGCTTGGGAATATTGAGCTTGGTCACAGGCATGCATTTTTGTGAAAACACATCAGGCAACTCAATGAAGTCATTCCTGTCCAATCCAGACACTGCCAAACCTGATATCACATGACTGTCCACAGTCTTTTCCTGACCCATTGTTCTTAACAGAATTGGTTCTTCGTCTGCTCACATTCAACTTCTGAGCCAGACTACTTGTGCAGAATGTGCCAGAGCTGCTGGGGTCCGAGAAGGCATAAGTTTGTAACACCTTGTCACCTTTTTGACACTTCACTTGGACTGGGACGATGGAAAAGATGCTGTCATCCTCACAACCGGCCCCGATATGACCACATGTCTGGGGTGCAGCAGTTGCAGTATTTACCGTTGATTTAACTGGCTGTTCTGATTGTTCTGAGGATGTTCCTTTATCCTCATGCTCAATATGGAGAATTCCCGGATGCTTTTGGCTGCACACATTACACTCCAGTCGACTCTTACAGTCTTTGCTAATGTGGCCCATTTGCAGACAGCCGAAGCAGATTCCCTTCTCCTTGATGAAATTGATCTTGTCACGGTGAACTTTCCCTTTAAACTGAAAGCACTTGTCCAATGAGTGACCACCTTTTTTGCAGAACAAACAGCTTTGGTAAGTAGAGGTGGAGGAGGAGCTTTCCTTTTGCTCCATCTGTGCTGACTTGGCCTTTCCCTCCATTGCAGTAACATTGGTGGCAAAACTGCTTCCTTTGTGCCTTTTTGTTTCCTTTATTTGCCTTGGAATGAAACCTTTAGCTGAAGTTACAGGTTGTGTATCATGAATGCTGCCAAACAAGGGATCTGATACAATCCTAACTTGTTTTTCAATAAAGCTGACGAGATCTGAAAACAAGGCCCTCTGCCCTCGCCGCTCTTGCAGATCACATGCAGT
Source organism: Acanthurus reversus (assembly GCA_029823135.1). Classification (NCBI taxonomy): domain Eukaryota; kingdom Metazoa; phylum Chordata; class Actinopteri; order Acanthuriformes; family Acanthuridae; genus Acanthurus; species Acanthurus reversus. The sequence continues at coordinate 13,318,260 of JAPXVT010000017.1, read as the reverse complement.
ATTTCTCCACTTTTCTCGAAGTTTATAGGGCAACTTCAGCACAATGTTTCTCATGTTTGATGGCAAATCCAATTCTCTCATATACATGATATTTTCTGTTGCATTGCAGCATCCACGAAGAAAGAGAGCAAAGGCCTGCAATGCTTGAACATCCTCACCTTTAATAGGTATCCAACTGAAAACTTTGTCCATGTATGCAGAGGAAATTTTTTGTTCATTTCCAAAATGTTCTCTGAGAAGATTTTTAGCTCTTTGGTATCCTTGATCTGGAGGAAGATGTTGACAGCTTTGCACTATGTCTCGTGGTTGCCCCCTGGTGTACTGTTCAAGATAGTGCAAGCAATCACCAAAGTTGTTTGTTTTTCCCTCTACTCCATTTTCAAAGGCTCTCATAAAAGCTTGATACTGAAGAGGATCTCCGCTAAACAGTGGGATATCTCTTGGTGGAAGAGAAGATGAAAGATTTTGTTGAACCAATAAAGTAGTGATGTCATTTTGTCTTTGCATGATATTGATAATGTCACCTTGACTGTTATCACTCAGCATTGGAGTTTGAGAGTGAGCATGCCCCACTGAGCTTCTCTGCCCATGGGTTTGGGCATGCGTGCTGGGCTTCAAATTAGTTTCTTGCATTTGATTTATCACCTGAGTCTTGGGTTTGACTGATGTTTTAGGAATCTGTTCCTGTGTCCTTTCCTTTGGACGAACAACCAATGGTGGAGGTAAGATGTTAGTTAACCCTTTTTCAGGAATGTAAGAAGCTACAGTCGGATTGAGATTGCTGATGCGTTTAGCACTGGCCCTTTCAAAATAAGAGTTCATGCCATCTGACACTCTGGAACCACTCCTTGATGCATTAGCTTCCAATACATAAATTTTAGCATTTGCAGCTGCCATCTCAGTTTCCAGTTCCAGCCTTTCTTTTTCTTTTCTCAGTTGTTCCTCTTGTGCCTCAATTAGATGTTTTTTCTTTAATGCTGCAACACGTTCCATAAGAGCTGCCTTTTCAGCTTCCGCCTTGATGCGTGCAGAAGATGTTGAAGAGACACGAGACATTTGAGATGGAGCTTTTTCACAGCTCGATCTAGAACGTGAGATGTTGGAAACACTATCCCCAGGTCCAACTTCATCATCATCATCAACATGTTCAGAGCATTCAACATTAGGTTGTTCATATGGTTGATCAGCATCACCAAGCCATTTTTCCACATTTTCTTTAAAGTCAATGTAGCGTGTTCTTTGTGTGTGAAACCACTTGTTTTGTTTTTCCACTTCATCCTGAGGTATAGGAAAGCTTAAGCAAGCCTCATGCTCCTGGTTTGCTTCATCACAGCACTTAATGAAGTTGGACAATTCACATTGCACATCAGTGACATTTTCCTTTGACTCCATAAGCATTTGAAGACGTTTCATAAGTTTGCTTGCTTGCTTGCATTTTTCTTTTCTTGCTGCTTGACACCTTACAACCAGGTATGCCAGACCCTTGTCAGTGAATTTAATGTCTCTTTTTTTCACTGGCGTAGACACGTCTCCGTCTGGCTTCGCATCAGTGACGTCAGACATTTTGTACGCTTCTCCTTTAACACAGGCGTCTTTGCAGCATAACCATAAAATATTTATGAAAGCAACAGCAAATCCAGTACACACTTCTGTCAGTAGCACACCCACAAACTGACTGCAAACGGAATTGAAACAATATAACAACCCGAAACAAAGCGGAATGACTTAAACAATATATCGCCCAAGTCCGCCACTACTTGCACAGCGGCCTCAAACAACCACACCGACACATATAACGTGACATTTCACGCCGATAAAGGCCCACAAATAAGCACAGCAACAATAATTCACATAATCAGCACCACTTTCATTCATGTTCAACACAACTGACACCGCCAATGGCCAATACCGAGCACTGAGAACATGACCGTCAACTCCAATCGTTGCGCCGTTTTCCAATACAGCGTTACAGTCAATGTGCGTCTCATGCACATACCATCTCCAATGCGGTGTTTCTTAATTGTGATGTTGTGATTGTGAGGCTTGGCTGAACTCAATATTGCATGGCTGCAGGTCCTTTGTTTGCTGTGTCGGCCTTTCGCGCTCCTCCAAGAATGCGCTTTCATTCATGAAATCCAGAGAATCCTTTTTTTTTCTTTTTTAAATAACTGATCCTCTTTTCCTACTTTCTTGTTCCAAAGTCGGGTTTATTATAGCTGTTCCAAGGGTAAGGTTTTTTACTTTATGTTGTGGCCATTTGTCAAAAAGAGAAAAGACAAAAGGGGAGCTTGTTCTTCAAAATTCAAAATTAAAGAAAAATCAAAGTTCAACTTACAAAAGGCCACAAATGCACCAGGTCAGTTAGGCAGTCACTCAGCAGTGAAATAATCCATTTTCCAAGCAAGGTCCGCGTTTAAGAAGATTTATTTCCAGCATTGAACAGCAAACACACATTTCATGGTGCCTTTCTTCTCTGCCCTGCTCTGCCGCTGCTGCTGGTAAAAAACCATTTCCCCTCCCAGTGCATTACCTGCCTCTACACCTGGCTACCTATATCTCCTGCTGTGTCTGCTGCCCCTGGTGTTGACCCACAAACAAACAAAAAAGGAAAGTAAATAAATAAACTAATACAAATAAACTAATCAAACTAATGAAATAGCTCCTTCACTCCGGCCCCTAATTGTGTAACATAAACACAATTACAAAAATACATTTCAATGGAGCTATAAATAAACTGATTCACAGTAGTGTGACTGAATCTTGTCTTATTTGATGCTTCTGTGAAGAAAGAGGTTGAGATCAGAGTTTTAGTCTGTTGCCTCCAGTAGCAAACAGACCTTGGTGACAGGCCTTTCCAGTACACTGTGCTTTGTTTGGAGACGTACAGTGCGCACTAGGCCCTTAGCGTCTGGTTTAGCCTCCAAAACCTTGCCCATCATCCAAGAGCTCCTGGGAGCTGTAGCATCTGCGATGATTACAATGTCTCCACAAGTGAGGCTTCTTCTTTCTTTGGACCATTTCTGTCTCTCTTGCATCACAGTTAAATATTCAGCGATCCACCGCTTCCAAAAGAGGTCAGCTATGTATTGAACTTGCCTCCATCTCCGTCTGATGTACAGATCCTTTTGTTCAAAAAGTCCAGGTGGTAATACTGGTTTTCCCTTTAAGAGAAGGATGTGATTAGGTGTTAGAGCCTCCAAGTCATCTTTCTCATCAGAAACTTTAGTGATGGGTCTACTGTTCAGAACAGCTTCCACCTCACAGAGGACAGTTTGCAACCCTTCATCATCAAGTGTTTGTTGGCCAAGAACAGAGGTGAGCACTCTCTTCACTGAGCGAATCAGGCGCTCCCATATGCCACCATGATGGGATGCTGCTGGAGGATTAAAGTTCCATGTCACTCCATCTTGTACAAGAGCACCTTGAATCTTACCATGGTTCAAGTCAGCCAGAGCTTCCTTCATTTCTCGGTTGGCTCCAACAAAATTTGTGCCATTGTCAGATCTGATACTAGACACCTGTCCCCTTCTGCAAATGAATCTTCGTATAGCATTTATACAAGAATCTGTGTCCAGACTGCATGCTACTTCCAGATGCACAGCTCTGCAGGTCAAGCAGGTGAAGATTATTCCATACCTTTTGAGAATAGTTCTTCCTCTTTTGACACTGATGGGACCAAAGTAGTCTACCCCCACGTTGGTGAATGGTGCGTCATCAGGTAAGACTCTCTCCTTTGGTAAGTTTGCCATCTTTTGTTCAACAACCTTTCCTCTATGACGTCTACATGTGACACATTTGGATATTACTTTCCTTGCAGCGGAGTTGGCATTTGTTATCCAGTATTTTTTCCTGAGATGGCACAGCATATGATTCCTTCCTCTGTGTCCGAGCTGTTGATGGATGTGGCGCAGAATGAGTGTGGAAACATGCAGGTCCTTAGACAGGATAACAGGGTGTTTAGTTTCCTCTGGTATTGCAGCTCTGCTCAAACGACCACCCACTCTCAGTACTCCGTCCTCCCACACTGGATCAAGTTTGTACAGTTGACTGTCTTTCTTGACATTACTGCCGGCTTTCAATGAGGCAATTTCATCTTTGAATCTTTGACCTTGCACAAAACGAATAATTGCCTGCTCTGCCTTGGCATAATCTTCAGGACACAAACCTTGTCTGCTAAATGTGGTTTTGAAGTTGTGCATTCTTTTCTGCAATATTGTCCTTTGTTTCTCTGGATCCTTTTCAGTTTGGCTGATGTCAGCATAGATTTTCTCTCTTTTCTGTGCCAGTTGTTTGAGAAGTTGTTTCAGTCTCAGAAACCAGGCCACTGTTGTTTTCAGCTTCATCCAAGCTGAGAAGAAGTTGATCAGATAATTGGTGTGATCTTTTGTGTCTTGGGTGATGAAGTTAACTGCCAGCTCTCTCTTGACCTCTGGGTCATCTGAAGAAATCACACTGAAATCCAAGTCAGATTTAGGCCATTCCTCCTCTGACTTAGAGAGAAACTCTGGTCCATGAAGCCACCTTTTGCTAGTTAAGAAGTCATCCACTTTCATCCCTCTGGATGCCGCATCAGCCGGATTCTCCTTAGAGCCAATGTATCTCCATTGTTCAACATCACTTGCTTCTCTTATGACAGCTGTTCTATTTGCAACAAAGGTGTGGAAACGCTTGGTTTCATTGCTGATGTATTTGAGGACTGTTGTGCTGTCTGTCCAAAAGGTTGATCTTTGCAGTTGAAGTTGCAGCTCTTTTTGCAGCATCTTATCCACACGCACAGCAAGGACAGCTGCTGTGAGTTCCATCCGGGGAATAGTGGTTTGTTTTAGAGGAGCAACTCTGGCCTTTCCAAAGAGAAATGCAACATGCAGCCTTTTGTCACTGTTCTCCAACCTCAAAAAAGAAACCGTACCATATCCCCCCTGACTGGCATCAGAAAAGTGGTGCAACTGTGCACTGATGGGTTCTCCAAAATCTTGTGGTTTGAAGCAACGATCCACTTTAAACTCAAGCATCCTTTCAAGACCTTGTAGCCAATCAAGCCACTGTTGAGAGAAGGGCTGTGGAACCTTTTCATCCCATCCATAACTCCTCTTACACAACTCCTGTAATATCAACTTGGCTAGCAAAGTGAAAGGGGCAAGAAATCCCAAGGGGTCATACAGGGAACTGACAACTGACAATATACCTCTTCTTGTCTGTGGTTGTTCTTTCACTGTAGTTCTGAACTTGAATTTGTCTGAATCCACACACCACTGGAGTCCAAGTGCTCTCTCCAAAGGGAGACTGTCTTTGTCCAAATCAAGATCTTTCACCTCCTTTGCTCTGCTTTCCTCTGGAATTGATGTTAAAACTCTGCGGTTGTTACTCATCCACTTGGAGAGGTTAAATCCTCCTTTCTGACAGAGATCAGTCAGGTCTTTCACCATCTGTACTGCTTCCTCCTCTGAAGACAGTGACTTTAAGCAATCATCCACATAAAAATTGCACTTGATGGTACTGACCACTTCTGCAGAAAAGTGAGACTGGTTGTCATCTGCAGTCCTCCTTAGTGCATAATTGGCACAGCTCGGTGACGACACAGCTCCAAACAGGTGAACAGTCATGCGATATTCTACTGGAGATTGCTTTGTGTCCCCTTGAGGCCACCATAGAAAACGAAGAAAGTTGATGTCTTTGGCTGATACTCTGACCTGATGAAACATTGCCTGAATATCGGCCATCACTGCAACCGGCTCCTGTCGGAATCTGATAAGGACACCGATGAG
>JAPXVT010000017.1:13056103-13067815 GCA_029823135.1 Acanthurus reversus | reverse complement strand
GCACAGCAAAGATGTTGTTTTAAGATGGAAATGTTACATATTGTGGAGAGTGAAGTCCTCCGTCTCCTCAGTGGTGACCGGAGCACACTCTGGGTGACCCCGGACCTCCAGGTTCAGATCGTTTTTTTCACATGTAAACTTCAATAAATCTGTAAGAGAAAAAAAAAATAACAAAGGCAATCGAGCTGAAGACCCTCAAATAGAGGAATCGCGTGAGAAAGAAGCAGAGTACACTCAGGTAGCAGCTGACTGCCATGAAGAGTGCACTGCCCCCTGAGGTCAAAGCACTTCTGTCATATTAGCTTATACACAGGGTCCATATTTTCAATAAATCATGCCTCTGAGGAGAGCTGGGAGTGCATGGGCTATTAGAGCCGGCCTGCCACTGGGCTACTACTACTACTACTGCAGAGAGAAAACTGAATGAGGAAAAGCTCAAATCATGATAATATCCGCTTTTAAGATGCACTGTATTATTGTTTATTTCTAAAAATTATCTTAATGCAATAAAATTTCAAAATTAGCTACTGATTATAACTAAAAGATTGCATGCTTTGCCTATAATTCTGCTATTTTTATGATTTTCATTGCAAACATTTAAGTGACTGAAGTTGATCTCCTTATAATTTTTTGTTACTGATATTCTTGATCATAATTTTATGGCCACAGACAACATACAGGTTCTTAGTGATTTCATCCAGTTTTCTATTTTCACCCCCTAGCACCATAATAAGCATATATAGTGTCCTCTTCTTCTCTTTTATTGAAACTGGGGTCGATCTGTGTGAAGTCTCCGCTGAGTCTGAGGGCCATCTGATATGATTAAACATACATGCAAAGGGGCAGGGCGCGAGAGGAAGATGAAAGCGTCCACTTTAATGTTTGCCTGCAGGACAGATTTCCACAGAAAGTCTCCTTTTCCCTCCTCTTGTCACGCAAGTCCCCCTTAATGCTGCTGCCCTGAGAGTCCAACCCGCAACCCGCAGCCCGACTCCGAGGTGACAGGGATTTATTTTTAATCGCTACGTGAGGTCAGGCCACGCATTGGTCAACTAAAGCATCATTTTTTAATTTTTACTTATTTATTAATTTTTTACTTTGAAAGCCCGCAGTTATGTTGAGGCCTAGACTGAACGAAACGTAATTTGTGTAAATTGTTTACTCTGCAAAAATTAAGTCAATCAAACACGTCCTGAACTGAACAAGGAGAATCGTGCAATTAAAGTCAATTGGCGTAAACTTAAATTATGGACATTATTTTATTTCCTGTAGGTTGATTATAGGCAAATATTTGCATGTTCAAGTTTTTATATGTGACCAAAGCTGCTGCTGCTGCGTTTAACAGTGAAGAATTAAACCTATAGCTTAGTTTTTATTTGGCCACTTTCAACAAAAACATCCCCTCTGTGGGCTAAAACAAAGGCTTTGAGCCAACAGGGTCATTGTTTGATTTAAAAAAAAACATTTTAACCTATTTTTATCACAAATTTAGCCTATTAAAAAACAAACAAACAAAAAAACTTCATTTGTTAAGGACTCAGCCGTCTTCTTAATCGAAACACCTTTCACTAAGGTGGCCTAAAAATATCCCTCCGACAAAATGCAAGAAGTCCCACATTCAAGATTGACAGCAAAATGCAGGAAAACAAACAGGATCATGCACTTATAATAAGACATATAGGCTAAGTCTATTGTAAATTGATTTAACACGAAGGCCGAAGCAGCATTTTAATGCTACAGCTGCTGTAGCACATTTTAACTTTTTACACTGTTTATCAAAAGCATAACATCATTTTTAATACACTTGTGCATGTTTTCTTTGTAAAATCTTAATCTCTAAAGTAACTTGTAGCTTCTAACTGCAGTTGATAAATAATTGTGGCTAAATGAAAAGTAAAATACTAGACTTGCCTTCGGCATTTCTCCTTAAATGCAGTGGAATCAAAATGACAAATTAGCCTATAAAGTAAAAGTAGACACCTCGGTCGTATTTTAAACACGTTATTCTGCCGCAGGCCACTTCCTGTCCTGACTTCACCGTTTCATCTTTGCGGCTAAACTCAAACATCTCTCAGTTTCAAATAAAGTGGAACTGAAGTCAGGTGAACTGCATATTGGGCCTACCGCAGAAATTTTTACCGCAAACATTAGTATTTTTTTCTTCAAATTTGGTGAACTCATCCAGTTAAGACGATAATGTGAATCATAAACGCATTGCAGCTCTGCTCTTTTCTGATTGGCTGAGAGGGAGAACTCTGACAGACGACCTTTTTAAAGTTATCAAGAAAAAAAACAAACAAATAAAAAAACTCACAAAAGCTTTTAATTTTACACTGTCAAAAAACACATGGCCCATTGCCCGGTATTGATGAAACATTTAAATTTACTTTGAAACCCGCATGTTGCTTTGCGGGGAAAACCATCGAAACCGCAACGCGTTTATTAGCAAATTAATAACTAATTAAGAACTGCTGCTTATACAGACCCTTCTCTGAAAATTCTTATTATTTTTAGGGGAGTATACAATTGGGTTTGTTCACATGAATCTATAAAGTTTTTCTCTAGAATTGCTTTTAATAGGAAAAAAAATAAACAAAATCATATTGCGTCAGGCATAAAGACACATAAAGACCAGGCTGAAAGTGATAAAATAGCCTATAGTTCTTTTTTCTGTAAATCAGGGTTATATAGACCCTATATAAATTAGATTTTGACTTTTACTGTACGTGGATAGTGTAGGTTGCGTCATCTTTAGTTTCTAACACTGTAGCCTAATAATTACCCAAACATCTGAGTGAAATTTCTTCATGCTCCTCCTCTTTTTTTTTTTTTTTGTTGGTTGGGGGTGGACTGCCGATGATATAAAATTCTGGGAAATATCAAATCCTGGAAAATAATTTATCATAGGCCTTAGCAGAAAAGTATAATGTGTCCCATATCCAGTGAACAGGCTGAGTTGTGTTAAGTTCGTCACATTAAAAGCTGTTTCTGAACATCCATGTGTGTCTGGTTAGAACAAAAGAAACCAACAAATAGATGGGAGACAGTTTCTTGAAATGTTCACCATTTAGTTTTAAAAGTCCCACCACTGCTGTAGTGTGCATGATAGTAATTTGGATGATGTGACATGAAAGACAGTGACGAATTGAAGTCGTTTTAGAGGGAGTCACAGAGAGAGGTCACCGCAGTGCCTGAAGCTGATTTTAAGGCTGGAAAGCCGAAAACTCATCTCACTGTAATCAGCCAAGCAGTGGAAAATAACAAAAAAGTCTCTTTCATTATGCCTGCTTTTCATTTGGTGCGTGTTTTTATGATTAATGTTTTTCTGGCGTACATCACTGACTGTGATGAAGACAAACAGAACTATCCTGACAGGGAAAGATATCACACAGTTTCAGTTCTGTGTGGTTTGAAGTCCAGTTTGATTAGATTTATTGAGCCAAAGAAACAGATGAAAACCATTAATATGAACAGAAAGTGAGCCAAAGGACACGGATAAACACCATATGCAACTTTTTTGTCCTAAAGTCTAAAAAAATATATTCTTAAATCAAAGCTCATTATCCTGCCGGTAACAGCAGTACAGTGTCTTGCTGCTATGATCTGCCAGTAGAGGGCAGCAGAGGTCAGTTTATGCAAGTCAATAAACAGAAAAGAGAATTAATGTTGGTTATATTGATTTGGGTTTAGATATTGGATAAGCAGAGCCTCTGTCCATACATTGTAATGGTAGTAATTGAAATTATCCCTTAAATTCCATTATTCATGAGGGGATAAACTTAAAGAATGAATACTGATGTCAAACTACAACATTTGTAACTTTTTAAAAAGTTTTGCAAAATGACAAATTAAACCAGTTGCTCCCGTATTAGTAATGACACCCACTTTGAGGAACAAACTATTGATTTAAAAGTTTTTTTGAATGTGTCGTAAAAATCAAAGATCCTAAAGAGAAACTGTCAATCGCAGACATTTACCTGACAGAGGACAACACATTCTTGTTTTATGTGTTGATGTCCTGTGTGTAGTACTACTATTTTGCCACTAGATGGCAGCGTTACACTTTAGTCTATCAGCTCTTTTGCTTAAAATGTCTGAATTTACCTGATGATGTGTGATGTGCGTTTAGTTTAATCAGGTCTCAGTGAAGAAAAAAAATAGGAAAAGATGTAGTCAGTTATAGAAGCTATTATGAAGCTTATGAATGATCATGTCACACATTTTATTTTCATAAAACATCATGATAATATGCAACATGCCACTCAGCAGTGAATATAAATTAATATGTTTTAAAATATGCTTCATTGTTAAGTGTCAGGGTTATTTGCTGAACTCTGAATACAAGAAACTAGGTCACTGCTTCTATACATAACTGTAATGCCATACAGATTTTCCACAGTTTATACTGTTAATCCTGAAATATCCAGAGTTGGGAATTAATGCATTACTTAGTAACACACTGGTGTAACTTAATTACTTTTCCCAGTAACTAAAGTAAAGGATTACAATTGCCAAAAAGCAATTATATTACAGTTAATGCTGCATTACTGCGTCACTAAGCAATATGTTTTTTGTCCTGGTTCAGATATCTTATGATGATGAGTTGCAGGCTTCATGCATGTACCAATATATTTTTCTACAAGAAGCTTTTTTGATTTAGCTATGCCCTAACGTGTCTTTAAATCAGAAGCCTAGAAAATCAGATTATTGCATGTTATATTATTTTGTAGGCTTATTTGGTTCCGTTAAATCATATTCATCTATGGGAGCTGACTGAACAGATTGTGCATCACTTTGGTGGATTGGATTGCAAAAGTAAAAAATTAAATAGATTTATTACTTTTAAAGTAGTAATCAGTAATAAATAAATAAACTTTTTACTCTTTCAGAGTAACTTGGCCAACAATGGAAATATCTAACATTTTAGAAATGTGACAATCATCATTTCTAATTTAATATGATGTAGCCAATAGATAAAGTGTTCTAAAACTAAAAAGTCATCAACTTGGATGTGAATAAAATAAACTATTACTTAGTGTTACAACTTAAGAGTCACTTTTAACAAGAATGGAACATTTTAGAATTTGGATCAAGCTGGTGTCATTTTAACAAACAGGTAAATCAAGCTGTACGTTGATGTCTCAACTTTGCATTTGTTTGGTAGCAACATGGCTGGATTAACCTTTTTGGGGGGCTGTGGGCAAAAAGTTGTTGTTGGGCCCCTTGTCCACCCCCCCTACCACAGCCTCCTTTATGTAATGACAACAGTTTAAAATATGTAGCTTCAAACAGACATTAAAAAAAACACAAGGTTTTGTGTAAACACCACTTACTTTACATCATACACTACACATTTTTTACAACTACATGTGTAGTGTGATGTTATGTTATTATTTACTGGTGCAAATTTCCTTAAAAATAAACCAATTCACATGAACTGATTTGTTCAGTTTGTAATCCAGCTTTGATTTTACTATTACAAGAGTGATAAAATGATGGAATATATAGATATAATAAATATGCATTATAAAATGGTGCAAAAACTAGCTGCAGTATATTACTTGTTAGCAAAGTAAAATTTACCTTTATTTGTTTTGGATGTATAAAGAAGTGGTATTGAATAACACACAGCACTTTCTTGTCTTACTTTCCTGTCTGAGTGTAAGTGTTGTATCATGTAATACAGCCATTTGAAATGTATCATTCTGTTCTGCACAGTCAGCACAGTGAGGACTGTGTTGTGGTTACTTCTTACAAACAGCACGCAGAGAGACTATAAATCGCCTTTAGCCTTTCCCAGCCAAAAGTCAATCAATGGGAGGCTCATTAATGGATAATTTACTTGAGGAACATGAGAAAAGCCTCATCTATCCAGAAAACTGCGTGGGCTGTTATAGAACGAAACTGCATTATCATCTGTTACCTGAGATTATTATGTCAGTGTCTCCGTCTCATGAAGTCCAGTTATTATATAAGGTACTAGAGAGGAGAGAAACTCATACACATCTTCAGTTAGTGTACATTATCATACAGACTATCTCGTGTGATGAAGGCTCTTTAGGTTGCAGCTGATTTATTAGACTTCATCTGGCTCTGCTGTATTTGCTCCGAAGAGATGAATCGCATCATTTTGTCCTATGATTAACCGAACAACAGCTACATTTACTTAGGCAGGAATAAAACTCCCTGAGGAGGTGCTTTTTATTGTTTTAAATGAATATAGCTAAGCTGTGATAATAAACTAAAGTAAAAGGATTTTTATAAAACAATGTCTTTTTTTGGTGTTTGTTTTGTCCATCTATTCAATTAGTTATTTGTTCAGCCAGATTGTCTGAACGCCTTCATTTGGAAGTAAAAGTGAAAGTGAGCACAACTGAAATGTCAATAACACTCATGCAGGAAAACTGTGCACACGCAACTACAGCAAGCACTGTAGGTCAAACTTGAACACGGAAGTCACTTTGTAAACTGAGTAAGATGTTCACAAAACGGTAATAATTTTAACATTTGTCAGTGTTTTCTTTTCTAAATAATAATCTGATATTAGTTTGTTTTAACTTAATGCTAATGTTGCCACTCAACCACTTTGATGAAGAATATGATGATTGTTTTTTGTTGTGGCCGTGCCAGTTTCAGTGTTTTTGTACAAAAGTACAAAAAGTGTTTCTTTGGACTTTTGTGCACCAGTTAAACAACATGCAATACTTTAGTCAGCTCATAATTATTATATATTCCAGTTTCTTAGTGCCACAGTCCACTAAAATTAGACTTAAAATGAACAAAACAGTCTTTCCAAGTTGTCCGTTTAGAAGCTGCCCTGGAGCTTTCAACTGCCTCGCATGATCGTCATTACTAGATGGAAGTTTTTCCAGTTGTCAAAGAATTATGGATATTTATACTTCAGCACATTTGAGTACTTTAAGGAAAGTTTAGAATAAAAGTTCAGTCTTGATCTAACAATAGTTGACAAGAAAAACTTCACTGCAATTTCTTTTGAAAGTCAAAATGAGAGTAAAAAGTACAAATTGAACATCTACAGTGTTATAATAACTGGGAAATATTTTTTACAACTCACCAAATTCTCATGAGCCACATTAATTATATTCATAGTTGCAGGTAAGTTGCATTTTCTGTCCCTTTCAACAGCATCTCTCTGTCTTTATAAATAGATTGAGATTACTCAGTGTCATCATGTGGTCTGAAGTTCAGTCACATGGTAATGGTGGCCGTATATGACCAGGAGGACTCTATTTATGACAATGAAGTTTAAGGAAAAGGACAGATAAAGACAATGATGTGCTGTTTGCAATTGAAAGCTCTAGAAAAAGAAGGTAAGAGGACCTTGAGCTAAGATTTCCTTATGACTCGATTATGGTAGATTGAGTTAAATATTTTCTAAATACAGTCAGCCATGTTATTAATTTTTAAATCATTACGTCAGAGGAAAGATTTCTTTGAACTTAGAAATGATAAAGACTGTATAACTGTTTGAGACATCCATCACTTGAGGTCAGTGTTGTCCATTGTGAGTTACAGAGCATCACTGTGACAGGATCAGATGAACAGCCAGCGTCCGAGGCCCTGAGCTGTCACTGAAATCTACAAAAGAAGACAGATGAAGCATTTTGGTTATTGAGTGGACCTGTGTTATGCTCAGTAGAGTTAACACCTGTCTGGATGGAAAATTAAGACAAGCACCAGTCTCTGGCAATTATGCACGGCTTGTTGGAGACAAGGCGAGTGCACATCTGAGGCTACGGCTGTGTCTAAGCCCCTGTGCATAATGTACAGCTTAATTCATTGAGAAGAGGCGGAGGGCTCCTTCACATGCACGCTGCATGCCTGTTCCCTCCATAGCCTATCAAATCAAATTAGTCTTTCAGATGAGCTTAGATGGGGAATATATCCAGTCAGGAGGTACTTGCTCAGAGAAAGTAACAGAGAGAAAAGCACCTCCAACATAATGCAAATGACTGATTTTTAAAATCCTTGTGAGAATGGCTTGGGATTTGCTGGGAGGCAGTTTCTGAGAGTCCAGTCAGACGCAGCCATTTGCATTGCCTCCAGCTGTCCTTTTTCACCAGCAGAACCAGGCACGACAATGCAATAGGACGTCATTTAATTCTCCAACACAGAATATCTTATTTTCACAAGACACTGATGCAGCAGCACAGAACTGGATCTTCAATCTGAGTTCATGTGCTCTTACTGTAACACCTTTGTAAATGCACGACTAATATAGTATCTGCTGTATAAATCATAAAATAGGCAAATCAGACTTTTTCCCTCAGTGGTCCCAATAATTTTTGATAATTTGATTATCAAACTTTTAAGGGAATTTGCAACAATTAAAAAATAACAAACTGCAATGAGTCGACCATTATTCCCCGATGTACTTTTAAAATATTTTGTAGTTCTCATGTGAATAAAGTTGTTTACACAAAATTCTTGAAGCTATATTGTGTTATTTTACCTCTGTTTGAAGCTACAATATGTCAACTGTGGAGTCCAAATAGAGGAGGGGTGGTAGTTATGGGTGTTGTTGTGGGGTGGGCAAGGGGCCCCAACAACAAATTCTTGCCCATGGTCCCTAAAAAAGGCTCATCCGGCCATGTTACTACAAATTGGGACTTGTCACAATACATCACTGCCACTTCAGCTTCCTCCTCCCTTAATCATCAGGGAGCACCTTACCTCAGTGCCTTTTACCTCTCTGTCAGCCTCCCAGATGGTGCTGCGGCTCACACCAACTCCTTCCATTCTCCTGTTAATAGAGAGTGAGGGTCTGCCAGCTGCACATGTACGTCCCGCTCCACCTGACTCTGACAGAGCAGGGAGGCCGCAGGTGGCCAGCGTACCTGTCACAGACCTAAGACTTAATCACAGGTGCTCGCTAATCCCACCAAAGTCTTCTGTTTCCTCTCTGTGCGCTGCACCTGTCACTGCAGTGTGTGTGTGTTGGTATGCAGAACAACAGTCACATTTAGATAAGAGAGCAGAGGAAACAAATGCGAATAAGAATCAGTTAATTCTACTAAATGTGTGTTATGAAATATGGTGCTCTTATAATATTATGAGTATTTTTCAGGCTATTCCAGGTGATAAATGACAGTTTTAGCAACAACAGCTGTATTGTATTCTTTTTTTTTTATTGAAGCACTGGTAATGTTTCTCATCCCTAATGGATTTTTTTTTTTTCACTGTTTGTGCAAAATGGAAAGTGTATTGAGATGGCCTTACTCTTTTATTTTGAAGGACTGACACTGAGAGCATGTTTACTGTTCACTGTAGCTGTCTTAATGTGATGTAATGTCACCTGCAATACATTTTACTGTTCGTTTATAAATTTGCACTGCTGAGTGATGGGGACATGAAATATTATAAAGGCCTCCCTGATAGCTACTTTTTAAAGGAATATAATACATTTTTTCAGGATGAGTCTGGTTATTATTTTATTGTCTTCATATTCAATTAAAACCAACAATGAACTAATTCTGACAATAGAAACTGTCTATAGTATGTACTGTATCCCGAGCCAGATGCAGTTCTGTCCCCTTTTCAATAAATGTACATTGCTGTTAAAAAACAATTAAAAACACATCAAACATTTGACCAATTGCCCTTGATGACATATTTCATCATGGGCATTTTAATTTTCATTTGAATTCATCCCTATGTGCCACACTGCAGCTGTAAATTGTTAACAAGAGTACCTAATATGTATGAATCCACCACTGAAAATAGTCCTCAGAAAAAAAACATGTTGACTTTAAACAAGAAGAATATCCAGGCTTTTCAAATATGAAAAACAAAGTTACAAACCAGGAAAAAAAAATGCATAAAAAAAGCCTTTAAAAAGTGGCTAAAGAGTCATTTTCTAAAGCCCTGATGAAGATGAATCAGTTGATGGTCAGTTGATTTTAACAGCAGTTATTGTGAAAGATTCCGACTGTTTTCTTAAAGCCATTTTATTTATTCTAAACCATCCAAAATGGCATGAGCAGAACTTTCATCAGATCTGCATATTTAATCTCTGTGGCTTCCTAAAGTTCGTTTTTGCCTTTCCCATTTTTTTTCGGCTGAGTAAGTTTTCCAAATCAGGACAGTCTGATTATCATTTTTAGAAGACAATCAGACCACATTTGCAAGTGAAATCCGCTCCCTCATCAGCGACAGTTCAGTTTAATGCATAATAGTAAAGATTCAGTGCAGCCAGGCCTCACTCAATCAGTTCATTCCCACCCAGACCTTGACTTGTTCTTATCCCTGCTGAATTATTTACCAGTGCCCACTCTATCCGGTCGGATATTGACTATGTGCATGTGTGAGTGTGGGCATTATATTATGCATGAGGTAAATAAATACATGAGGTTTCGTGAGAAAACGCTGACAGTGTGCATAAGAAGACCCCAAAGTCAAATGTCTGCGCATCAAGAACAGAACAGTAGGTGTCAGTCTATGGTAAATATGTCCTTGCTTCTGATCGAGATGCTTCACCTTCTATCAGCCATCTTTTTTTTGTTGTTGTTGTTAAACAAACTCCATCCTCCTTTAGCTGACCTTTGCAGGAATCACTCTGAGGATTTGCAGAGATAACAGCCACAGCCGAGGCAGGTGCAGAAATAATAGCTGCTCTCTGGAGGCTGCGAGCAGTATTAAATCCCTGACAATGGACTTTCCTACACTGAACAGCAACAAAGCTTAAAATTTCCTCCGAGCTGTAAAAAACTTCAATCTGAAAACTGCACATAGACAACCAGGTCAAGAGAGAATGAAGAGGCTTGGAGGGTCATGATGTTAAAGTCAGCGGCTGATTGACAAGTCAATCTCCTTAATTAATCGTCCAGAGTGTTTGAGGCAGTGGCCTCTTATTTCTTATTTCCGTCCTGATGGGAAACAGTAGATAATCATCTTCGAGACAAACCCTCTGTTTGAGCGCCGTCTTCAGAGGAATTAGCTCTCAGCCGGAACAAACTCACATTCAATTTATTGAGTCAGAAAGCAGCGCAATCGCCTGATGACATCGGCGATAACAGCAACGCTATGTTGTCAGCCTTATTGATCTACTGAGGACAATTATTTCCCGCAGAGAGGAAGCGATAAATCAGAGGACCAAGCAGCAGCCTTCTCTCAGATCCTCTTAAACTTTAAGTTTCCATCCACCTAAAATGTGTTTCTCTCATGTTTATGTCAGATCTCGACTGTACTGCTTTGTCTCTGCACATGCAAAGTTTGTCACTAGACGGGTGTTTTCATTTTCCTGAGGGGGGCGATGTCTGAGCACTACTCTAATATCTAAGATTCAAATGTACCCTAAGCGAGTTCATCAAAAATTCAAAAGCAAGTCGCAGACAAAGAAACCCCGAAACCTTCAGCAGAGAGTAGTGTTGTAGTACTTGAGATTGGTCTTTGTCTCAAGACCACTTTTTTAAGTTCTTGGTCTCTCCTCAGAATCTAGCACATTTTGACTCGGTCTTGTCTCAATCTCAGACATTGCGGACTCCTTGCTGATTTTTAATCAAGACCTGTCAAGACTACAACAGATTAATTTGTTAATGTAATGACCGTGATTGGATGTAAAACTTTCTCCTTCAAATGTAGCCAATAACGTAAGTCATTTGTAGTTCGATCTTTTGATTCATCTAAGTTTGGCTACCTTAATCACAGAGAATTCACATGCAAAACAGCCCACAAGAGAAAACACTCGGTAGA
>JAPXVT010000017.1:13006247-13023458 GCA_029823135.1 Acanthurus reversus | reverse complement strand
AGGGGCTGCATCCTCCAAAGGCTGTATTTGTAGGCCGATTGCGCTGCAGTGGCGCAACGAAGGCTGTTCCATTTTGTTGGCTCCTTTAAATCCAACGTATAAAAGTGGCTGATAAATCCCCCGTCATGAAGGATCCAACTGGTGGATCGTCACCACCAACCAACACCACCAACATATTCCAAGATTCATTGCATCAGTCAGAATGTTGTCAGTATTGTCAGTGTTTTTTTTTTTCAAACATGATGGATGAAGCAGCCACATTACTCAAGAGTATGTTTTTAAATCTAAGTATTGAAGTTGAAGAAAAAAAATCCTGGCTCCTCCTTTCCATAGACATATTAACTGCTATGTCATGGTTGCTGGGCGACAGGAGTGGTGCGTCATGACAAGAGTAGCGGTCGATGCGACAGGAATTGCTCCATAGACCAAACTGTCTCATTTCACAAAAGTTTCAGTTCGGCCTTCGTGGGCCACGGTGCTGGTGGATGATGTGTAGGATGAGGCCCCCGAATCAGGACACAGCATTTGCCAGTTCATCTGTTTTCCCTAACAGGTCCACATCCCCGGTGTCAACCTTCTCATGCCACCCAAGATTTGTTAATTTTTGTTTAGTTTTGTATTACTTAACATTTCAAGCGCCTATTTTTTTTTATTGAAACTCGACTTTTGTTCAGCTCTACTTTTGTGCTTTTTTCAGCCTTCGAGAGTTTTTTTGCTCTTTGTTTTTTAGAATCCATAACACATTTATTAGATGAACAAATATGATCGAATTTTACATCTCCTTCGATTAAAATTTAAATAAAACAGACTATATTCTTCAGTCTTAGCACTGCAACTTGTGCGGTGTCTGAAACAAAATGCAGGCAGTAAACTGCTGGTATCTCTCACAAATGTGCTCTAACAAGCATTGAATCTGACGCTGGTGACAAGGGCCATACATCCTCTCTCAGTAAAGACAGGGAAAGAAGTAAGAGACTCTCCAGAGGGCACATTTGTCGCCTATAGGCCCCTGACTGAGCACATATCAGGATAAAAAATGACTGGAATTCCTCAGTCTTTCATCAAGACATTCTGTATGTTTAGAATGTACCGGAGGTAGAGAGACACTATGCACGAGCTTTTAGCAGGTCTGCAACTTTATCAGTGCTTGCCTTTGCCTCGCTGCCACTTATCATGTTTAAGATCTTGATTTCTGTTTTCATTTAATTAACTTAGGAGCCTCAGCATCAACAGTCTTAATACAGCTAAGACAAAGACTGACTAATCACCGTCCTCATTTAAAGTGATCCTGCCCCAGAGGATTTCATTGGATACGTTCAAGATGAGTCATAGAGTATTACCAAAGCATCATTATAATCATAATCAAATGAAGTTTGTACTATCCTCAATGTAAAAGCCTCAATTAAAAGCAAATAACTGACACTACAGACTTGTACATTACAACTGAGTTGATTTCTATTAAAGTATTTAGAATAGATGTAGCTGTAGGATTTTTCTCCATGGCTCATCAATGATTGTAAGCAGAATTTAAAGTGTTTTATTTGCACATTTATTGCATAAGAATCTAACATTTGGCTTTAATTCACTTCCATTCTATTTAAAAGCTAATTATAGCATCAAACATAAATGTTGTGTTTTGATGTATTTGATTTTATCTCAGTGAGCTTAGAGCTCATTTCACTGTGCAAAAAATGCAGAAATATTAACCTGTTTTTATAGATATACATTACTTTTAATTATAATTTGCAACTCGAACTGCGTAGACATTTACAAAGACCATCACTCCACTCTTCTATGAAAAGCAAAATGCAAACACAACTAATACCGGGATCTATTACCAAAACTATCAGAGTTATGCAAAGAAAGGTTGTTCCAAGCTGAAGTCTCATCATGTCAGCAGAGTTTAAAACTTTTTCCTTCGTATCTCTGCTGCCAGTTGACATTTGGATGTGAGTAAGAGTGTCCGTAGTTGCATGATAAGTGTGTATCTATACTTCTTAAGATTGAGAAAATGGTTACAACTGAGGTCTTGCATGTTCTCCTATTACAGCACTGTCATTGATACCTCCAAAAGAAGTGCTTTTCATAAGAAGTTTGAGCAACTATCTGTCCCCTGTACTCAAAATAATTGCTAGTACCCACATAAATGTGGACGGTGATATTACATCATCACTAAAACATGTCATTTTTCACACCAAGTCTAATTAACTCCCAGTGTTAAAGAAAGACAAAAATAATTCCTTCATCAACCCCCTGATTTGAATTTGCTCTTAAATTTAATGTTTTTGTTTTTCTTGGCCCGTGCTACATCCTTCCACCAAGTTTCATGAAAATCTGTTCAGTAGTTTTTGGATTTTTTTTTAAAGCAAAACTTCCGTGGGAGAGGGAGTAACAGGCTGCATATTTATTGGCATTTAGATTTTTCACTTTATTGCACAAAAACATCCATTTCCGCAACCATTATTGCAAAAACGTATGAATAAATAAAGTTTAATGGACCGCGAATGCAGCCTTTTGGAAAACATTTGGTCAGAATATCTTAAGATACTAATGTTCAGTGTGTCGGCCTCTTTTGCATAATGAGACAACTTTCATTTCCAATCCTTCACTTGCAGTTGAAACAGAACATATGGAGTTTGCACGCAAACTTCTATATTTTTTATCAACAAAAACAGTTGTTATGGAGCTACAGCATGAGTGAGTGCTGACATGGGGTTATACTAATGATGCAATGTCTGAGGTGTACTGACAGGTCTGCTGTAGGGGGCCAGGCCAGAACTCCAGGCTGCTGATGCTTACCGCTGACAGATATTGACTTCTTCTAAAGCAAGGTCTTGTGTGGATGTGTTGGTGATTACCATGTACCGCTTGTTGACATGTGGAGTGTGACAGGCATATTCAGTGGTCTGGGGCCTCACACCTGACACTCTGAAGTGGTCTTGCAGACTGAATATGTCTTAGTTAGAAATTGGTTCCTTTCATGACTTTATTTTGCAGATTCGTGTGCTATGGCTGAATTGTGATTATCTTAAAATTTAAAGTTGGGTCGGCAGTATTTTTCAGGCGTCATCTGGAGATAATTCCATAATAACCTTTCAGCATACTGTGATTCAGGTGGTCTGAAAGGATACTAGACTTCTGCACCTCTCCTTGACTCTGTATTCAGGCTTAGGAACATGAGGACTACGATGGACACTTTTCGGCCAGTCAGAGGTCATTGCAGAGAGTGTGTGTTCCTATTGGCTGCTCTGCAAAGGCAGATGTTCACGCCCCTGAGCTAGTGAATCAATAGCGGACAACCCAGGAGGAAAAGCTGCTGTTCCAGTTTTAGCAACAACTGCATACACGACAATGCAACCTTATAAAGGAAAACCAACTTATTAGGATGATCATCTAAAAGACAGTGCGACAACAAAGGTGATAAAACGCAAACCAGAGAGGGGCAGGTTGAACCTACGAAGCAAAAACAGGCAGGGGAAGGGGCAGCAGTGTTAGTCTCATGCTCCCAGCTAGCTTAATTTTCACACACTGCCTACCCCATCTTTAAGGCTCCCTCACCTATCGTGTTCTCTATTTTTCTCAACTCAATTGTTGCTTCACCAATAGCTACTTTACTTCTTCCAGCTTTCCTTGATAATCAAACTAGAGAAAAGCCTGTAGTTTAAGTCATTTGAACAGTTTTTGTTGTCTTTTTCTCTTTGGAATAAGGGATTAAACACAGTGTTCTCTCCTTCCAGTGCTCTCATCCCCATTTTTCCAACACTACCTAAGACTCTGAAGACATCTGAAGAAATGGACTTTGAAAGGAGAATAAATTGTTGCCCAATAACTGGATTCTCTTGCATAATTATCAATTATCCTTTAACAGAGCCAACCCTGTATTGTGAAACTGTGTACATACACATGGGTGGGATCACTTGTATTATGGTTTTAATGAAATGTATATAAGACATAACTAAACATTCAGGTTGCATACAGAGTCTGGTCACAAAAGCACTGCTTAGCCAAATCTGATATGAATAAATGCAGCATTTCTTTCAAACATCCACACATTTTCTGTCGACAAACAAATATACGGCTGCTTTCAATTGGTCTCTGCATGGGCCAAGTTGCCCGAGGACTTATTGTTTGACAGCCGAAAGCCAAATCCTGATAACACATCTTATAAATAAGTCAAGTTAAAAGAGTAAAATATAGCCGACAACCAATTATTCATCTGACTTACAGAGCTACTAGCACACGTTAAATATACTGTATTCCCGGCAATGCACAAAATATCCCATAAATAAGATTTTGACAGATGCACAACAGAGCAACTCAGTCAAATCTGATTGCACAAACAACAAACGTATACTGCTGGATTCAGCACAGCTTTCTCTAATGGTTCTGTGAAAAAATATCCTTGAATCCACTTTGAAATAAAAAGAAATCTCCAAGTTTTCGCGCAATAAATTAATTGTTGTTGCATAAGTCCTGGCTGCAATTTTTCTGTTTTACAGTATTATTCCAAAGTATTTCTGGGTGCATGTTGTTATATGTTTAATATTTCCATACATTTTAAGTAGAACTGCCCACAGATAAAAATATTTCAAATGAACTAGTGTCCATAGATACTCTTGATTAATTGCAAATTATTTACACATTATTTATCTGTTCAAAATATACCTGAAAGGGATATTTTTCAACTGTCCTATACTACTAACAACATGAGAGTGTACATATTGGTTACAAAAATTAATAAAATAATAAAAATAATTAATTATGTAACATAAGACAATGACTAATATGGTCCAGAAACCCTCAAAACTTCATCTAGGTTAAAAAAAAAATCTGCTCAAATAACCATATGACAAATGTGGGGCCATTTGGCAAGAACATTTATCTATAATGACCTGCTAAATCTAACACTGTCAGGAATTGAAGTTATAAAACAAATCAGTGTTAACACTTACACGGTTTTAACTTAAACATTCCCCACTTTTTTGGTCATTAATTAAAGACACATTGAATGACAGGTACATTGGCTGAGCTGTTGGCTGGTAAATGGAGGCAAATTCTGTTGGAAACTCATTTCACAATGGCAGTAACTGCTCCATTTGGCAGGACTTTGATACTGAATTTGCCATTCAAAAGACTCTTCTTTATCCATTGCTGCATCCTGTCCAACTTGTAGGGTAACACTGGACCTCCATAGTAGATCCTCCAGTCCCCAAACACCTGAAAGCATGAAGGATTTTATGGCTTTTGTACCCAATAAACAGCAAAAAAACAGAGAACGTGCACCCGTCTAATGGTGATGTGCACCTTAGACTGCACCGCAACCAAACAGCATCTCTCTGCTCTGGCGCAGTTTGCCCACATTTAAAAAGGTTTTATGCATTCATTTAGAGGGAAAAGAGCTGGGATTTATATAAAAAATTACTGCCATGGCGAAAAGCATCCAATTATTAAAGATCAGCGCTGTTTGCCACACGTTTTTGAAATTTTTAGCATCTCCTTAGAGTTGATGGTAATTGTGGGACCTTTAAGGTCTAGGTCACTGCAGAGCCAGGTGATTGTGGCAGCATTTTAATGGTGTTAACTTTTCCTTGATTACTATGAATTTATTTTTATTTTTTTTTCTGATATACCAGTTGGGTCTTTCTCCTAACATTTAAGATTGGCAGTTTTCTTTTGTTAAAAAGTCACACCTTTTAAAAGTCCCATCCCAACCAAAGGATTTAAATTAAATACAAATTCATCCTAACACTGCAAAAACCTAAAGTTATCGAGAGTGAACACTTAAATTTATGACTGCTGTGAAGGAATTTCTCTAACCCTCTAGGCCTTCTTACCTCTCCATCTGCCACTAGGGGTGTAAATCACCAGTTTCATGATGATACGATATACAACAACAGAGCAAAACACAGTGAACTCAAATACCCTGACTTAAAAAGTCCAGTATTGGTTCTCTGAAATGGTTCAGTTCAACACAAAAGTTAAGTTTGGTGAGTTTGTTTAATTCAGTTCCCCAACAAAGAAAAAAAACTTTGTATACACTTTAAAAAAAAAAAAAGTCAAATTTACGGTAAAATACCGGCAGCTGTGGTTGCCAGGAATGTACCATAAAAAATATGGGGAATCTATACAAGACAAAACGGTATGTTGGTAAGGTAACCTTAAATTTTACTGTAGAGAACATATTTTTCCACTGGAAATCATTGTAAAAAAAAAACAAAACAAATATTGTAAACCATTATACTGTAATTTTCTGTAAAAAATAACGCTTTCCATAGATTTTTACAGTTAGCAGCTGTAAAAACAACAGTTATAATATAGTCCCTTTTATGGTAATTTGTTGTTAATTTAACAGGAATACGATAAACCCTGTTATGGTAAATAACTTTAAATACAACAGAAATATGGTAAACCTTATTAAAGTCTATGTCAATAAAAAACACGGTAAAATTGTAGAACAAATTACAACATTTTATTTTGACCAGTTAAATTTCACGGTAAATTCCTGGCAACCACAGCTGCCAGTATTTCACCGTTAAAAATACAGTACAATACATGAGAAACATAAGTGGTATGGCGTAGATTTTACATTAGCAACTACTAAGTCTAAAAATTTTTTAAAGAGACCCATATTTTAACTAAGGTACAGATTATCACTAATAATTAGCAAGAAAATGTTTCATAACATCTGTGAAAAAGACTGAACAGATCATATTAATTGTCTGTATACGCACAAAGTAGTGTAGATCTTGAGAATACAGAATGTCCATATAAATGACTGGTTATCCAAGGTGGAATGAACATGAAACAAATAGTCACTTGCCCCTGACTGATCAAGAGTAATGAGTCACTGAGTCCGGCCTTGGTTCAAGAAAGCACTCAAACATGGAGTGGAGTTTCAAATGCACATGGTGATGTAGATACAAGCTCTGGTGGAGGACTCAAATGTTGTCCATCAGGTGTTCACTTTGGACTGGTAGGATCCTTTCTGCAGCAAAAAATGGACACAAAGTTTCAAAAGTTTGATCAGTGCAGTGCTTGCAAAAAATGCCCAGAGACTAACAAAAACTTATGTCAAAATATGCTGCCATGATAAATGATTCCTTAAGTTTGCAGGTCTTAAATCTATTCACATAAAAGTGATACATAGACTCAAAACAACCCAAAACACAATAATTGTTATTTGGAAAACAGTGTATCAAAGTTTACTATTAATTTATCATGGAACCTGAAGTTAATGATTCAATAAGGTGGTAAAAAGATCTAGTTCCTGTCATTCAATCTATATTTTATACTGTTAGTTTCCTTTATTGTATGAAACTGCACACCTGAACAGTGAACCTGAGACAGATTGAGGTTTGCGTTTTCTGTCTGTCTTTTGCTAAAGTGAACAAAATCACTGATTACCTCTTAGTAAATCTCCAGGTGAAGACTTGACTGAAGACAGGTGAGTCTCATACAGACATGGTGCGATGTTTAGGGAAACCAAAAAATTGCCATCATCTCCACTTGAACACTCACAAGTTCACAATGGAGGTTTCACTGTGGACTGACTTGATCCCTTCTGCATTTAGAAAGAAAACACAACAAAAAGGGAATACAGCAATAAATATTCATAACAACTATGACAATAATAATGAGGAAAGAAATTACTATACTAACAAGATCATGTCAGCCAACAGCTGAATTGACAGTTCAGCTGTTGGCTAAGTTATTTCTCAAGTATCTGATTATTTAGATGCTAAGCCTTCTGCAATGACCTGAATAACCTGTTGATTTGTAAATGTTTGCTTCAGGCTGGGGTTTATCCAAAGTACTTGAATGTTTTTTGTTTTTCTGGTATAAGTTAATTCAAATCATGTGCATGCCTAACCCTCATACATGATAGCAGACAGTCCTTCATTTCTGAAAAAGGCACATTTTTGTCCCTTTCTAAAACCTCCTAAAATATAATATGCTAATATTTTTGCCAACTTTTTCCTCATAAATATTTGAATCCACTTCAGTCCTGTTCATAACTATAAAGCTTTTAATTATTTTCACAAACTTTAGCCCTTTAAATGCAGTGCATGTGATGACATCATCAATTTCCGTTCAAAAGAAAAAATCACAATTATATTGGAATAATTAAAATATTCAATGCAAAGTGAAATGGAAGGAACAGCTCCCATAGACATCCATTATAACAAAGGAAGCAATAAGAAATGGCAGATTAATGCATACACAAACACACACATACAAACTAAAAGTCCAGAAAAAACAATGTTGTTACTAATCAGTGACATGTCCAAGACAGTAAGAATTCCACCCACAAAATTTGACCGCATTCAATATATTGCAATTATTCAAATTTTATCACTTTTTTTTTCTTTACAAAAATTGGTGATGTCATCGCATTCACTGGCATTTAAAGGGTTAAAACTGTGAAAATCATTGAAAGCTTTATAGTTATGAAGAAAAAAGCAGAAAAAAACTTCAAAATATATTTTAAGGCCATTTTAGTGTTGTTTTTTTATTCTGACCTGGCAGAAAAGCTAAAAATTCATAAAAAAAATAATGTTGTTACTAATCATTGAAATGTCCAAGACTGTCATAATCCCCTCCTAGACAATTCTACTTTGAATTTCATACATTGAACATACAGGCATCTAAAATTGTTAAAACTGACACTTAAATAGTTCAAACTGGCATCTAAAGGGGTTAAAATTGTGAAAATAATTGAAAATTTGGTCGTTATAACCAGGACTGAAGTGGATTAAAAGATTTAGGTAAAAAAAAAAGTTTTAAAAAACATTAATATATTTTAATGCATTTTAGAAGGGGATTAAATTGTCCCCTTTAAGGCTTTGTATAACCATTGTTTGCTACACAGTGAAGACAGATGTGACATATGATTTGTGTTTAAAATATGGAAATTAGTTAAAAAATGCACACCTGTACCAAATATGGTGAGGAACTTCAAAAGTATTGAATAAAGTACACCATCAAGGGGACAAAATTGTCCCCTTTAGGTGTGAGGATTAAATGTATTATATATGTATTTTTTTTGTACCAGAGATAAATTGGTTCATTGTAATAAGTCTAGCTGGATGTTTTTCAACAATTCAGTGAGGAAAGATACTGTGGAACAGTTAGGCAAGTGTCAAAAAGGTAAAACAAAAATCTACCTACTGGTACAAATAATGTAGCCGTGAACCTTGAGAACAGGTGAATTTTTTAAACTTGACTAAAACAGAGGGACCTCTAATAAGCATCCTCATCAAAACAGCAAAAAGGGAAAGAATGAAAGAATAAACTAAATGTTTTCTTATTAAAACAATAAAATAAATGGCAGGTTTCCAACAATTCCAGATTTTTGAGGGACTTTTGGGGGCAAATAACCAAGCTAGGCAAAGGATGGCAGAAACGGAGACAAAGAATCACAAGTTTGCTAAGAAAAGAGATTTCCATTTTACACATACTTTGGGTTTTAGCTAAATGAGCAAAGCAGTTTAAGGCAGAACAACAGTGCCTAAAATGAACAGATTGCATATTACAATCATATGACTAAAGTCCCATTCAATAACATTAAAAGCTAGTCCATCTAAGAGGCCAACATATTAAAACACATACCAAAATTATCCAGCCAAGGTTTGATTCCATCTTCAGCACGTTTTTGGCTGTCATCTTCTCGACACTGGTTTGCCTGCCATTCTCCTCTGATGTTGTTCACAAAAACAGAGCTGTGTTGTAAACAGATGGAGAAAAACATTTTAGAATGTTGTTTTTAAAAATAACAAAGACTTTTATCCAACTTGAAATCTTACCATTTCCTGAGAGTCACAGGGCCTTTGAATTGTTTCCTTAAGATTGCAGTTCAAATTCAGTGCTTGAAAAGGGAAGGAACAAGACACTTAACTTTTTGCTCATAATAAAAGACTAAATAAGATTTAGACAGCTGACAACTGTGTAAAATACCAGAGATCTGTGTTTACTTTACTAACCTTCAAAGAGATTCTCAGGTCTTAGCTGTGTCACCACCCTTAAACTTCCTCTTATGTCTATGTCAGAAAACCACTGAAAAAATCTCAAATGTCCCTCACAGTTTTATTGTCTTGAAAACATTTTGACCTTTGCACAATCCCTGTTAGTCAAGTAAACCGTTTCAAACAAATACAGACAAAACATTTTAAAGCTTCTTCTGGCATTATATAAAAGAAATCAAACCTGGTAAAGCTCTACACATTAAGTCAGTTCCTGACAAATCAATCTCAACCATTTCAGGAAAACATAAATTACAAAAATGAAAAAAATACTGCTCAAAATTAGGGATGCATGATGCATTGGATTTTTGCCGATAATAAGCACAAGTTAAGAACAACCACCTTATTGTGTCTCTGAACTTTAGTAACTTAAATTTACTTATAAACAGAGCAATTTAAATGCAATGCCTGAAGGGGCAGGAATACAAGGCTTAACTCTTCGCTCACTATAAAGACAAAATTAAATTTAAGCAGTTTAAATACTGTAGTGTAAAATGTATGACATCACTGAAAACATCAAGAATAAAGTTTTCAATAACAATAGCAATATTTCAGATAAAGTATACATTGCTTTAAACAAGTAGTGCTTTATATAATCCCAGCATTAACAGTAAGGTTGAATGTAACCTTTTTTAAAATGTCTCTGAATTAAAGTTATTTGAGTCCATTGTTTCAAAGAACAGAGACCCAAACCTCTGAAAAGCATGCAAAAAATGCATGTGATAACAAAAAACATGAAATAGTAAAGTTCTCAATATCAGTTGGGAAAACTGACAACACAAAAGAATGCTAACATAATGCAGAATATAGTTCCAAATTAAGGAACAGTAAAGCTGACCGATCAGTTCGACATGTCTTTAAATTGTCTCTCGCCACTCATGATCAGAGAGGTCTGCGATGAGGGTGAGCACTCTTGGGTTGACATGCAGTGTCTTTTTTTTAGTTTTTTCAACTTTTGTTCCTTTCTCTGGGTTAATGTTGAAGAAACACCTTGATAAACACAAGAATCAATAATAAACCACTGTATAAAGTAAAAACAAAAAAGTGTAGAAATAGAAAAACAAAAAAATTACCTCTGAAGGAACTCAAGTGTGGATCCAAGGTTCACTGGATAGTGGATGTTAAGGCAGTAGTAGCTTCCAAGCATCAAACAGATTGCAGAGATGAAGTAGGTTATTTGGTCATTCACAACTTTGTGGTCAATACTCAGCATTAACAGCCTCGATGCATAGCAGGACGAGCCTGGTAAGAAGTTGCAAGTGTAAAATAATTACCAGAAAACCCCCCTTTACCATCCAATTGTGTCTTAAAAGTGTGACAGTACATGAATTTAATGTAACATATCGGTTCCTTGCATAAAAACTTATCAACTTACCACAAACAATGATACATGGTGTCACAGGCAGGCTTTCCATTTGGACTTCTCTTGCCAGACATGTTTCTTCAACATAGTGGAAGAGGGTCTCCTCTTTTTCATCAAAATAGGACAGAAGAAGGAGCATCATATCTTTGACGTCTTCTGAGCAGCCCTTCAGTTGTCCTCTCTGCATCCGAAGCTTTGTGACAGCCTCCAGGACTTGCTTACTCTTGTCTGCGCAAGTGGTTTTCAGGAAGTCCAGAAGCCGTTTCACTTTCTTTTCCAGACTGGTGAGGAAAGTCTCTTTTAGCGATACCCCAGTAAACTCTTCAAAATGGACAGTCATTCCGATCTCCTGAAACAGAAAAGGCTTCTCTACTATGAGTATTTGCAAGTCTTCTCCCTTGTTGATTGCTTTACGCTGAGAGTAGTAGGTCATTAGAGTTTGTACTTTTTCGGTATTGAAGCTTGTCTGTTCGCTGAGAATCTTCATTTCTTCTTTCTTCTCCTGCTGGCTTTCCAGTGTCTCACTGACTGGCAAAAACTTAATGTCCCACTTTATGCAGCCATATGTGTCTTGTATAAATGCTCGCTTTTCAGGTGGGACTTCATCTGTGTCATCTGATCCTCCTTGTTTGCGCTTCTGTATCATTGGTGAAGAAGACCTCTTCACATTCTCAATTCGTGCTTGTATCTGTTTCACCAATGAGTGGTACCCTTGTCCTACCACATCCCCTTCTATAACATCCTGGAGTGAGTTGGGATACATTGCAACCAGTCTTTTGGCAATTTCTGTTAAGGCTCTTCTGGATGTAGAGGCACAGGCTTTCATCATCTCCTTAACAATGATGCGGATCATCTCCCTCCGTAATCTTGGCTTTGGCCTTTTTTCTCTCTGGAGACACTGGATCAAGTCTTCGGGGAAATTCTCACATGGAATTTTAAAGTTATCGACCCAGTCTAGAGAAGCCGTTGGACAACTGGGAGAGGGGAAGCCAGAAAATGTGTAGCACGAAGATGGAGATGATATGCTGGCCTGGCAGGAAATTTCACTGTCCAGTGCTACAAAAAAGAATAAATTAAATTACTTAGTTGTATTAATACTGTTTGGGCCTTGTTTTTCATTCTTCACAGTACTTAAATACAACAGAAAATGGCTGAAAGCCCTTTATGGCTATTGTACATTGAAATGATCATACTTACTGGTTTGCTTCCATGCAGCCAGCAGTTTTCTTGCCTGAACTGGTCTCAGGACAGAGTCCAGATCAGACTCATTGATGAACTGCAAGTCCTCGGATGTCTCCACCCCTAATGATTGCAGTGCCTCCAGTACGATTTCAAGGACTGAGGCAGCCAGGTCCGGCAGTACCTTAGTGATGGAACTTCTTATGTTGTCACCCATTTCCAAGATGTCTGATAAAAGAATGTGAATAAATGTCAGTTTACACCACGTGGCACCTTTGCTCTTAAAATATGAAGTCAATCCTGAAGTGTTCAGTTTTCTCAAGCACTTCAAGCTGGTTGCAGAGGAAACATAAACCCCCCACACAACCATTTAAAGAAGATGGTCTTCATAGCAAAAACATCATGAGAAACATAGCAAGTGCTGACAATTACACAAAGACAGTACTCACCGCCCAACTACTGTGACAGCACACAATATTTCAATGGAACCATTTGGTACCCATACTTCATGTAAGATGTTAATGGATAAAAATCAATTAAGTCAATGATGTTCAGGCACCGCAACTCTTCATTTTCCTTTCTCACTGAGTACAGATGATACTGAGAATGGTATTCTGTCGAGTGCACCGACACCAGAAAATAAACACTGTCATTTTTGATCAAAATAAGAACTACTTCACTAAACTCAACAGAGTCAGTGCCCCCCGTGACAAGAAATTGTCCTTTCTTGTATTGTGTTCTTTTGTACATCATTTCTAGTGTGACCTTTGTATTAGTTTCAGTAAAGTCAAACGTTCGGACGGCATCTTGAATGGCTTTACTGTACAGCACTGAGTAAAATGTAGAACCATCTTTGACTTTCAGAAAAGACTGACCCAATGACCCTGCTGCAAGATAAGCCTGAAGCATCTGATGTCTTTCAGAGAGATTATGGCAGAGGTTTTTGAAACTTTTCAAATTTCTTGCACATCTCTTGAAATAACTGTGCTTACTTTCAAAGCGCATTGTCCAGAGTCTTATCAGAGGGCCAAATTTTAGAATCAGTGCGGGGTAATGGCGTAGAAAATGGTGTTTTGGTCTCAGGTTGCTTTCTGGGAACAGAGCTTTTCTTCAATCTAAATATTTTTGAATAAGAACATTAAGATATGCTACCTGAGGCACAGAGATTTTCTGGGCACATACAATGTCCACAGTATCTTTCAGCTGCAGAGTCAACTGCCACACATCATCTGTGGGGTCTTTGACTGTGTCACCAACTATGAGAGGCAGCAATCGGAGGAAGTTCCAGTTCTGTACAGCCTGTCCTGAGAGTTTAGCTGCTTGAGGGCTGACCTCACATGGTTTTGTAGAAACATCAGAGGCATTATACTTAAACTGTTTGATGCAACGATTCAGAGTGGAATAAGTGAACCATGACTTTTTCTTTATGAAATACTTAAGATGCAGTGCCACATCAAAAGCCAACACTCCCTCAAAGATGTTGTGACCTAGACATGGTGGCAAGCCTGGCATACAAACATGAAAGTACTTCAAAGAATTAAATACTGACTGGAACTTTACTACTTCAACGTCTGGCAGGTTGTCAATCTGGAGGTGATCAACAGCAGAGTTGTAGTTCTCTCTGGTACGCTCTGGTCCACACAGATTTGGGTCAGCACCCTGAAATTCAGATTTGGTTATTAGGCAGTACCTGCAGAAGTACTTTGAGAAACTAAAATTTTCAGAGAAGCCACCAATACAGTGAGAACCCAAATTATCTCCAGCAATGCAAAACAAGGTTCCTTTGACTTTAGTTTCATCTGGTGAGACAATCCCATTGTCCTCCAATTCTTTCAAGTCTGCTAGTAATTCTGAGAACACCTTAGCATGACCAAAATCTTTGAAATCCTTCTCCCTGCAAAGTAAGACAAGAGACATGTGGTCTGTGTCTGAACGCACATGAAGTGGCAAGTTAGCTGCTGATGCATATACAGCTAATACCTTGTGCTTTGTCCTTGCAGAGCCTAAAGGGTTAACAACTTCAAAGGCATCCTGGTAAAGTATCAACTTGAGGCATGATGGGTTTTGATCAAAAAAATAATTTGATTTAAATAACTTACCATCACATATGTCACATAGAACATCAGCAGGAGTCTCAGTAGAGGGCTCTTCTGGTTTTTGCATCATATCAGACTCTAACAAACATTGTAAAGTCTCTCTTAAAGGCACATAATAGGCAAATCTATTAACTCTGTTCTCATCTTTCCCTAAAAATATTTTCTTTGGTTCCACATAGTTGAATGTTTTTTTAAAAGTCTGAGCTCTTGAGTACACTGTCCTCATTGGCCCTGTATGACATGCAGAGAACAGGTCAGAGCCTTTGACAGACTCACACACTTTGTTGATGTCCTCATCTGATAATGTTGTATCATCTTTTGAGAGTGAGGCAAGTTTACTCATACTGTATGTCTGACCCAGCTCATGTTAGTTCTGCATTTCCTCCACAATGTTCTGTATGGTTGAAGCAGGCAGTAGAAACTGACCCTGCAGTTTTAAGTAGAATAGTGAGACGTTTCTCAGAAAAAGATCACAGAATTCCTGGGACATCTCATCAGTATTACCTTCATCTGTACTGGACCCTGCAGCTGCCTCAGCAGCCAGGGGGACAAAGTCATCTGATGTGGTCGGAACTAATGATGATTGACATGCAGAATCTCTACATAAAATATATATAAATCTATATAAATCACGAATGCTGCTGTCTGAAAATTCTCTGTGTTTACGTGACATGTGGGCAGTAAAAGATGATTTGACCTTAAAGGTATTTGTGCATCCTCTTATAGGACAAGTCACCACATGTCCTTCCAAAATATGGGTCTTCAGATGAGCTATTACCTCTTTAGAATCTTGACACTGACGTTCACACATCGCCATTGTGCATTTCATAAGCTGTAACTGACCTCACAACGGCGACATTGGTAGGGGCAGTGTGTCTTCAGTAAAAATGAGCCTTAAACACTCCATACCTGGTAAATGTCTGTTTGCAGTCAGCTTCAACGCACTTAAAGAAACAACGTGGCTCATTCCTATGAAGTTTACAATGAAGCACATAGCCCCTTAATCACTTCACTGCCTTGCCACAGAAATTACAGCTCAACATGTCTTTATGTACCTGGGTAACTGCTACTTTGCCAACTTAGCACATGTTCAACACAAAAGCTCAACAAGTGCAATGCATTCCTTTCCACAACAAAGATAACTAAAAACTAAATTCTCAGTCAAAACTGTGCTGGTCGGTTTGTTAACAGTGGTAAAAATAGCCTCCCAACCTAGCAAACTTTAAGTAATATTAAAATAGCGCCAGAAATAACTGAAATGAAGATCAAATTACTTTTAATTCAAGACTGGAAAATGTTGTACTCACCTCACAAATTAAATTTAAGCAGCCAGGGTGTCGAACAAGTCAACATGCTGTAGTATGAGCCGCTAAAATGGCGCTGGCGCGAGTTCAAACCTGCGTCCGTTAGGTGATCAGGACAGGCTGTCTCCTGCAGGCAAAAGGGCGGTCTGCACACAGCTCAGCAGCGCCGCGCAATTGGTCAAAACGCTCCATAACTCCGTCAGTTGGATAAAAGCTTTTACCAGTACAGGGTGCTGCCAGAAAATGACTTTTTTTCTTCCAATTTCCAGCGCTCTGCAACTCAAACTCCCACAGCGAAAGGCGTAAAACGTCCGTAAACATGAAACAAGCTAGCGATGGGAAGCTCGGTTCTTTTCAAAGAACGATGTGAGCCGGCTCTGATTCACTAAATTTTGGGCATGACACATCACGAACACCAGCAGTTTAGCCGTCAATCAAAAACAATCACACCAACTCGAGATTTAAGGCGGATCTACTAAAGGTGGTCTAATTAGAATAGAATAGAAGAAATGATTCCTAAAATAAACTTAATTCAGCAACCATAAACCTTACTTAAACATTTTTGTGCGTGGAAATGAGGGTTAGTTTTATTGTAATGTGCATATCATCAGTATCTAAAACTTGAAACAAAAATATACATTTTAAGGTGATTTTTTTGCTTGGACATGACATTGTTCTCTCCTAAGTTTCTACTCTTTTTTCAAATTTCCTCTGTAAAATCTTTGTCATTTTTGGAAATTGAATGTTTTTCTTACTTTAATTTTTTTGTCTTTTACTGCTGATACGTCCCCTTTTCTTTACTGCTGGCAATGTCACAGTGGGCTGTTTTTTTTTTTTAACATTTTGCTTCTGTAAAAATGAAGGTTTGTTTTTGCTTCACAATCAACAGGTTTATACTGTAAATTTGAATGTGCAAAACTCCATAAGCTGTATTTTTACCCAAATAATACTGTAAAATTTAAGGTCTTTAGATTTTTTTTTTAACATTACAGTATTTTCTTTTAAAATTTATGCATATTTGCTTGTTTTCACAGTAAAACTTTATCATTTAAAAAAAAATTTACAGTAAAAATCAAAGTTTTTTCCAGTCTCTTGATAAACTGTTATTTAATGAAAATTTTTGGTTTTACGGTCCTTTACTGTTGCTATTTGACGGTCTTTTGCTGTATTTTTTACTGACTTTTTTTACAGTGTAGTTTACCATGCAGTGTGAACACAATTAGAAGAAAGTTAATTTCTGGTTTTAAAGA
>JAPXVT010000017.1:12901119-12913314 GCA_029823135.1 Acanthurus reversus | reverse complement strand
GTTTCACTTTTTGAATGGAATTACTGAAATAAATCAACTTTTTCATGATATTCTAATTTATTGACCAGCACCTGTATATTTTCTGTTTGTTAGACACGACACAGTTAGCATTTTTCCATTGAAAATTTTTTTTGAAAATGACTATGGTTGACGTTTATTTTCCCAAGTGAAATTTTTTTCACTGACTACCTGAAGACATTTTAGTGAACATTCACATG
This sequence comes from Acanthurus reversus, assembly GCA_029823135.1. Taxonomy (NCBI): domain Eukaryota; kingdom Metazoa; phylum Chordata; class Actinopteri; order Acanthuriformes; family Acanthuridae; genus Acanthurus; species Acanthurus reversus. Next base: position 12,913,096 of record JAPXVT010000017.1, on the reverse strand, counting down.
TAGGCCACAGTTTAATTGGCTTTGCAGTAGTGACAGTTTCATCCTCTGAAATGTGCAAATAAAAGTATTTAATCAGTTTCAATCAACCATATTTGAAAACTATTTTTCATACAGGACACAAAGAAATTTACTCGTACAACTGCTCGCATAAGCTGTTGTTCACCCTGAACAGGTTGTTCACGTTTCCTTTTCCTGTCACTGTGACAAAACACACACGACACTGATCTGTCCTGTTTGACAACCAGGTACAATACAATTAATGTTTCATCAGTGCATCATTGAAGATTTGTCATTGTGGTTTCCATCAAAGGCGCCGTGAGGAAGCCTGTGTGCTGTGCTTTCATCATATTCACTTTGCATTCTGTTTGAGTGACAGAAGTTCTCCCCACGGTCTGTTTCAGCTGGTTGACTCCGCTGCTGCATCTGGGCAAAAAACAGAGGCTGGAGGAAAGTGACCTGTACAGCCTCCTTCCGGAGGATCGCTCAGAAACACTGGGAGAGGAACTACAGAGGTAGAGACTATTTTTATTTCTATCAGATTATTTGAAAAATGGGTTTGTGAAGACTGGTGCGGTGCAATATGTCAATGAATATCTCAATCAAAAGTTGTCTTTCCAAGTTGTCATGCATGTGAGCACAAACGTGTCTGACAGTGAGGAAAACTTTGAGACTGAGACAGCAGCTCCAGCTTCGCTCCGTGTCTCGTTACATTTTGTGATGACAACACTGTGACATGAGGGACTACAAGTCGTCACCTCCTATCAGACTCTGTGCGGCTGAACATTTGGTTTGCAGAGTCCTTGCTGATATGTGTCGCGGCAGCCTCACTGTTGGCAGAGTCTCCCAAATGTCTCTGTGGGAAGTGTTTCGTTTTAAAGTCAATCCACCTTAAATGTCCCGCATGCTGCCTTGCACACTGCAGTGCACGTAAAACGAATCCATGTTTGACATAGCATTTAGTTGACAGGAAATATATAAAGGAAACAGGAGTGAGCACTGTGTTTTTGTATCTTGTTTGAACAACACACCCCTGTGGTTGCACAAGTTGTTCTGGTCAGTTTAGTGAAGACGAGCACAGTTACATCTCTGCTGTGTTGTCGTCAATGAGGAGTAAAACAGCTCATGTAGTCAGAGGTCATTATGTTAATGTTGATTGCTGTTCTGTTAACTGATTATCACCTTCTGGTTGCCAGTTCACACAAATGTAACGTCCCATTTAATAAACTAAAAGGAGAAATTTAAAGAAGGTGATGCTTGAACTCATTTAAAACAGAGACTGTTCACATCAGCTGTGCACATGAAGTAACCGTTCAAACAACAGCCGCTTTACATCAGTCCAGCTCTGTTCAAACCAGCACATTAAGATCTCTGGATGTGGAAATGTGACATTTTGTTTGTTCATTGTTGAGGATGTGTTTGAAAAATATGTTAGATTGTTCCAGTGCAGAATCAGTTTGCTGTTTCATGTCCTTTGTTGCAGATTTTGGAGTCACGAAGTTAAAAGGGCAGCTAAGGAGTCTCAGGAGCCAAACCTCAGCAGAGTTCTCATTCGCTGCTACGGGAAGTCGTACGCGCTGGCCGGGTTGTTTGTGTTTTCACATGTAAATTCTGGCTCTTTAAAGCCTCCTTTGCATCCTGCCAGACATTATCATTTATGAAATGATCAGTTGTGTGTTGGATTATATTTTTTGACTTCTAGCCAGAGGTTAAAAGACCTGGTTGCTTTCTTTTTCTCTCTCTCTCCTTTGTGTCATTAAGGAAGTAATTAAAGTGATCCAGCCGCTGCTTCTCTGGAAAATAATTCAGTACTTTGAGGATTATGATCCAGATGACCAGAGAAGTCTTGTCATGGTGTATGGTTGCGCTGCGGCGATGTCCCTCTCTGCCTTCGGCCTGAGCATTCTCCAGCACCTCTACTACTATCATGTCCAAAGAACGGGCATGAAGATGAGAGTGGCTGTTTGTCACATGATTTACACGAAGGTCAGTAAACATTAAGCAGATTTAGGCGGTCAGTCTTAGATCAGAGACTTTGAACTCTTCCTCACATGGCTGGTGACTTAATCCCATCAGGCTCTCCGTCTCAGCAGTGAAGCGATGGGCCAAACAACCACCGGACAAATTGTGAACCTTCTTTCCAATGACGCCAATCGTTTTGATGAGGTATAACACGAGTTTGTGTTTAGACACACACACACATAATCTAAAAACCTTAAACGGTCACAAGCGTGCTGTGAATGTGCTAAAATCAACCTTTTCCCCTCAGACATGTGTCGCTCCATGTTTCAGACTTTGGTTTGAAAAGTTTGAAATGAAGACAGGATTGTTTAATCTTCATTTAACTCTTGTCTCTCTAGATTACACTCAACCTGCACTTCCTGTGGTTGGCTCCTCTTCAGGCGGCAGCTATTATCACTTTCCTTTGGTTCGAGATCGGCCCCTCGTGTCTGGCAGGTGTGGTAGCCATCGCCCTCATGATGCCGCTACAGACTTGGTTTGGAAAGCTTTTTGGCATCTTAAGGTGGGTAATAAGACAGAATAAAAGTCTTCAACAATAGATTGAGTCAACAGATTTGTCTTTATTTTCGTGGTTGTCCACTTCTGTAAATGTTCTAGTTTTTCCCTTATAATCCTAATAACAGATTTTTTTATCATTTAATTTCATTTAATTTTTTTGCAGGAGCAAAACAGCAGTTCTTACTGACAATAAAATCCGCATCATGAATGAAGTGGTGGCTGGCATCAGGATCATCAAGATGTACGCGTGGGAGAAACCGTTCGCAGATCTGCTCACTGAAGTCAGAAGGTGAGAACAAAACTGTTGACTTTTCGTGAGGAATAAACAGACTATCAGTGCTTTGCAGGGATACGATTGGTACATTTAGAGCTTTGGTTTGTATCACGAGCAGCTGAAAAACAAACATGCATCAATTCAACTGTCAAAATGCGAGTCAACCTGAAAACACTACTTGTGATAAAATAGTTTTACCTCAAAGTTCAGGCTGAAGAATTCACTTTTAGTCAGAGTGACATTTTGGTAATGATGTAAGAAATGGCAGCATGTGGCAATGAATAACAGATGTGGGGTAAAGTGTCACCGTGACACACTTTTTATTAAACCATCCTCAACTTTCTACCAAGAAATCGTTTGGAAACAGAAACAGACACTTACTGACCCCTGAGGGGCAATTTGTTAAGATAACTGAAGCTCCAGAAATATTCCAGAGAAATATAGAATTAGAAAATAGGAAAAAGCTTTTCCAAAATAAGTTCATCAAACTACTATATATAACAACATATATATGGAAAATGGAAGTTAAGAAATGGAAATATGTGCATCATACTTAAGGAGAGCAATTGTAACATTTAAAATAGCACAGATGAATAACTGAAAAGTGGCACAGAGCTGAAGAATTGCTCACTTAGTGACGCACAGTTCAGTATATGAATTGCAAATAATTACAGATAAGTTATGAAGTTACAGCTGCTGACTGGGCCAAATTCAGTCCAAGGGTCAGTTTATTGCCTCAGTGTGACCCTGTGAGGGAGCTGATGGCAACACGAAGGAAAGGTGAGGTCGTGTCCTCGAGTATGAGCACGTTAATCTACCTGCTGCAGAAGGCACAGGGCTTCATACGGTACATATCCAGATATTGGAGGTGCTGCCTGCAGGCGCTGATGTGATCTGTTCGCAAAGAAAGAATACAACACAGGTGCCTTTGCACGCTCACACATTCACACACAAGGAAAGATATAAAATGTGCTTCAAGGCAGCTTTCCTTCCAAAAAAACAAAGAAAACTGTGTGTATGTGAGTAAACATGAAGTCAGCCAAAGGTTCAGGCTGGTTTTCTCTGGTTCTCCTCCAAACTGCCTCACTGCACGTTTATGATTTAGGAGCGCGGCGGCTCGTTTGATCCCAACACAGAGTAAACACCCAGTAACATTCAGAACGAACTGCTGCGCGACGAACTGTACTGACAAAGGAAGTTAGCTTGACCCGTTTATACTGACAAGTAAAAATTGATATGGAATATTGTGTTTGACATGTATGATCTGACAGTATGACTCACATTATAAAACATTATAACCATGAGACAGATTCCCTGATGACAACATTGATAAGGGTTGCTTAATCAGCAGAGGTGGAAAGTAACAAATTACATTTACTTGTGTTCCTGTAATCGAGTACTTTTTTGTGTGTACTTGTACTTTTTAAGTAGTTTTTAAAATCTGTAATTTTACTTTTACTTCAGTAGGTTTTGTTTTAAGTATTGTACTTCACTACATTTTAAATCATATCCGTTACTGAGTAAAGAAAAAAAAAAGCTGGAACAATTAGTTCCTCCAAGTTTTCTATGAACTGGTGCTGCAACTGCGTGCCAGTAACTGTCCATCTGATTGGCTCTGGCAGACTGACTGCAGCGCCTGAAGGTGAACAACAGTCAGTCACACACACCCAGACAGCAAAGGGGCGTTTTTGGCAGACATGGAGCGGGATGAAGATGAAGAGATGATATTATAACCCGCTGCAACCCCCAAAAAGTAACTTTTAATCTGAGTACATTTTAAATTAGCTACTTTTTACGTTTACCTGAGTACATTTTTACATCAGTAATTTTACTTCTACTTCAGTAAAATTTTACCAAGGTTACAGTACTTCTACTTAAGTAGATTTTTTTGTAGTCTTTCCACTCCTGACTGTAAGTATATTTATAATGCATTATGAATGGATGCTTCAAGTTAAGAGTTACTAAACATTCATACGAGCAGCTGTTAGCGACCATGTATCAAATTTAGAAGGTGATAATACTGTCAGTGTTTTATCTGCAGCATGTTGCGCTCCCACAGGTAGCAACAAGTGGTTTACCACTGAGATGCTACCTTATGTTTACCTTTATTAACTGCATTAAAAGACACAATGCAAACTGATTCTCAGCTCTAATAATATCCATATATAGCAAATAGTACATACTGTATTAAGTAACTGACCCTGAGAATTCCTTCAAGATCTATTTCACATCTGTAAAATAAGCTGGAGAATACTGACAGCACATCTGCACTGATGTCACCTGAATAACATTTAGCTCAGAAGAGCAAAAGATAAAACTGATCTTAGTGCAAAATGGAAACATGCAGCTCAGATTCATTTGAAAGCCAAAACAAAAAAACACTAAGGTGCACTTAGCGACAAGGAAGACTGTTTTCCCATGATTGCTGTAAGATAAGCCCGCACCATCATGACAAAAAACTTTTTCAGCTCAGGGAGCATGAAACCACCTCACTGCGTCTCCCTCCTTTGTGCCAGGGAATCTGTGAAATGCCCATGAACATCCCCCCCTTTGAGATGAAAGCACCTCACGGACCCATGGGGTGTGTCCTAAAACATCATTCCTGAGTCACAGTGAGTCATATAATCTGTCTTTTCTTCCATGGCAAGGTTACTCCTGTAACTATGGAGCTGAGATCAAAGAAAAAAAGGCATTTCTTCAGGCTGGACGAAACCTGACACATGTATTTTTTCCGTAGCTTAATAAGTAAGGAAATGTTTATGAGATGCTTGGATCCTGAACTTAAAAAAGAGCTCTGCTCCACATTTTTGGACGAGCAAAGTGCTGTAAAGTATTAAAAATGCACAGTGTGTGCAACAAATTTAACTAAATCTTTTTCCAACTACATGCAAAGAAAGTTCTTTTAACTGACTGTGAGTTTGACAAGTTGTGAAAGTGCATCGTGCTTGTTTATTAAAATGCGTCTCTTATTGGATTTAACTTCAATCATCCCATCAAAAGCACCACGGAGCAAAAACAAGACACAGCTGAAGCAGAATAAAAGCTGAAAGCAAATCTTACTTGTGTAGCGGACTCTTTCACACTTGACTTCCCCTGCCACACAGGTGCATTGTTCCACATTACGGAGGTAGATTCGTCCCCAAGACTCTCCGCTGTCATAATAGTGCAGGTGTACGGTTTCATAGCACCTTTCTGTAAAGCCGACACAACACATAAAAGGCCACAGTTTGAAATGTGAGAGGAGACTGAGGAGCTAATGGAGCGTGAGGCGCAGGGTCTGACGGTCGAGCTATGCAAAACGCATTCAAAGTGGAGACTTTTTTGTGTGTTTGTTGTTGTTTTGATTACCGGTGTGTTGGGGGTTTTTTTAAACTCTGTAAGTGAATCATTTAAAAGAACCTGGACTGCAAAGTGAAACCTGTTTGCACATGACTCATAGCAGATTTTTTCCCATTACCTTGACTTCTCTGAAACTCAAGGTGAAACTTCTATAAGGGAGGGAGCAAGAGCTGTTCCACATACAAGAAATATTTCAAGTGAAAAGAAAACAGAATTAAAATGTTATCAATGTGTTCTCCCTTATTTTGCAAAGAATGTCACATAAGAAGTATGACAGTATTTCTTTTAATAACATATTTAGGCATTTTTCATTGTTTTTTTTGCCATAATAATCTCTCTGAAGCTTTGACAGTCTGACATGTCATAACAGAGAGTCATGTATCGTCTTTTTCAGATCTTCATTCAACTAATTTTATTGAATTTTGCTCAAGTAGACCGCAAAGGCTCATTTATGCTTTATGTTAGATCCATACAGATAAGGATGGAGCCCTCTGTCTGCACTCTGATTTCATTTCGTCCGTATTTTTGCACGGATGCAGACGAAACGGAGCGGCAACCGTGGCGGGAATTCTTGAGTGCAGTGTAGAAATTAGTTCAAGCGAGACCAGATCGAGACACGACCCATGAAGAAGAGGAGCGAGGCACGAAGAACAGATGAGAATAAAATTCTCCGTCCAACTGTCGCCATAAATTTTAATGACCTCACAGACCACTGTCGTTAACAATGCTGCTTCCTCTTTTGTCTGTTTCTCAGGGTGATAACAATGTCCTCCACCGTTGCCATGTTTATTGTTGTTGTCATGGTAACAGGATTTTTTTTCCTTTTCTTTATCGATCGCATGCAGAAGTACAAATAGGAACTTTTGTCTCTGAACTGTATCAAGTGGATGTATTGGGTAAAATCAATGCCAATGTAAATGACGTGTGGAAGTGTGTGTGCAGTGACGGTTTACGTTTGAAATGAAAGTGTTTAATTACGCGTGTAAAAAAATGTATGTAAATAAACAACATAAATGGGTCTTCAGATGTGGTTTAAAGCTTTAGGGAAAAGCCAGAAACGGGACCTCAAGAGGATTTTATCAAACAGCTGTTCCAGACTTCAAGGATGAGGTTATTGTTCTCAGTGATTAAAAATAAAGTGAATGCAGTAAAATTTAGTGCATTTTAATTGCTATCTGTGTAAACAAGTGTTTCCTTTCATGAGCATGATGACAGAGCTTGTAAGTTGACATGTTTTCAAGAAATTATTTCCTGGCAGAGACTTCTGTTTCCTTCTGTGACTGACAGTAAGCAGCTTTATGTGCACGCTGACATGAAAACACTGAATTCAACAGTGATGACACTGAGACCAAACCAAATTAAAAAACCTAATATTTGATGTAATTTTAACTTGGGACTAATTCTGAGACTATACAAACATTGAATACTTGTCATTCATAAAATATAAGAATAAATATAAATCTTCCTACTCTGTTCACAGAGTCTCCCGCTGAAGCTCTCAGGACAGGAGCACTCGAACGAGTGACTGTGTGGCACTGTCTTGCAGACGCCTCCGTTCCGACATGGATTCATCTGGCACGGACCTGTGACTCGGCGTGACGTGTGGACAAAAACTGAAAGACATCAACAAAGAAAAACACCGTCAGATGATAAACAAACATAAAATACAGCATTTTTGATGATAAAACACTGCGATGTTTGATTAAATGCACTTAAGTGTTTTGTTTGGTAAACTAACCATTTGACTGAGTTCTCTCTGGTGCACAGAAGCCCCACTGCCGGTCCCGATCAAAATTATGTGTGAGGGAGCACCTACGAGAAGACAGACAGAAATACACTACAGTCACTAACAAGTCACCTCCACTCACTTCACAAATAGAAGAAAACAATGAAACTTGGGTTGGGCAATTTGATTTATGAGGAGGCAACATGAATTCATCCACTCACAGCAGTTTTGCCATATTGGGAAACGTTGCAAATCAGTGACTTGGATTACTTAATGGCAATATTGGATTTTTAGCCAACATCTATTGGACTGTTTTCCATGGAATTTTATCCCGACCTTAACAGTACCTAGACAATAAATGCTAATGACTGGATCTCTCCCTGACTTTAGCGCCACCTGCAGGTTGACATTTGCAGTTTTGTCTCAACAGTTTTGAGTGGACTGCTACAAAATTTTGTTCAGACATTTGTCAGTCTGTCCGTCCCCCGTCCCCCCTACTCCTCAAGGGTAATATATAAACACTGCACAACATCGTGACTTCTCCTCTCGTGGGATCCTCAGCTTAAATTTCCAATTCGCCTGATGACACTCCCATCTCAGCATACTTTGATGATACTTAGCAAATGTCAGTAAGCTCAGAAGCTAAGACGGCTAGCATTGGGAAACATAACCCATTATACATCTACATTTATCTAAACTGTTAGCACTGCTGATATTAGCATTTAGCTCTACAGTCACACAGAGCTGTGAGCATGGCTGTAGACTTGATGTTGTTTTATAGCTTCTGTAACCAAAACAGACATTACCGTTTGGTTATTCTGAAACACGCATTGTACTTATATTCTGTCTTAAAATAACTTATGACATGAAAAAGGATTTTCCAAATCCCTAAATGAAATTTTACACACACACACAAAAACGGCGCCGACACTAACTGTCAATCATCCTCAACTTGGACTTAAGTAACATCGGCATACTTCTGTAGACGTATGAAGTATAAATCTGCAGTACGTAATGACAAATCTGTTTTGACACCAATCTCATGAGGACATCACGAAAACACGTAGGGTCGTGTTGCAGTAACGTTATGTGTAGGTGGACCGGAGATGTTGGGCCACATATCATTGCATTCATGTTGCTCCAACTTGCTGGCACAACATACTACTTTTCTAAATTCCTATGAAAGATGACTGGAAAGCCCTCCAGCAGCTCTCTCTCTCTCTCTCTCTTTTTTTTCCCAATTAAAAATCTAATAAAAAGACTTTGTTGCTATTTCACAATCTGAAGCAATAAAAATGCACCTTGATGGTTTAAATGTGGCAGCTGTTTACGCGCCCTAAGATAAACTGTATGAAGTGGTTAATGTCTTATAAACTAAAGCTATAGTCACAGTTCACAAGCATTCATATCTTATGTCACCTTTAAAAATGCTGATTGTACTGTAACAACAACACTATATTATGATATACTGGGACACAGAAACCATTACAAGACCAACAATTCGGAAATGAGCAATTTATCAAAGCCACTTACCTCATTACCTCATTCTTAATTTCATAAATCCCTCATCACTGTTGGCTGTGATTATATGTGACTACACAACTCAATTACACACCGCATCAGTGTCCCTTAAGCAAGTCTAAGCCATTAAAGCGATGTGTGATGGAAAATACCAGTGTTTTTGTTAATTTTGAGGTCATGCCAACAAGTAACACCTGACGTAACACCTGTGGTTTGTCTCCTAGTGACGTACATAAGGTCTGTGGTTTGTGAGTGAGCGTCTGAACAAAACCAAATATGACGAGGCGGCACTTGGACCTGTCAGGTGTTGAGCTGAGCCTTTTTGTCAGAGCAGGCGTGTGGCAACTTTGCGTGATTGCACACACATTAGTGACTGTTTGTGTAACCAAAACAGCAGAATCAGACTGACTGGCTAATGAGGACTCACCAGGGTTTTGAGGACAGGAACGTGATGCAATGATGATGAATCCTTCCGCCCTGCCGGAATGGGAATTTACATTCTTTACCTGTTGTGGTAAGAACTGGAAACAGAGCACAAAGTCAGTTTGTTAGTAAATGTCACTGGCCACAGATGTCCACAACACACAAACTGAGATTAGAAACAGCAGAGACATTTGTGCAGTTTCCCCCCCTGCACCCCACACACAGAGTCCTTTGGCATTGTCCATGGCTCCTATCAGAGGACAGCATGATCATCTCTCAGACAGCTAAATCCTGCTGCTATTCAGCAGGTTACCGACCTATACAAGCACCAGCTCCAATAATCTTTAGATTTATGTTGCACCAACAACTTTCCCAATAACTTTAGTTGAAAATATAAAACAATCACTGCCAATTCAATGTGCATCCCTTTCCCTCCCTGCTTCTTCTCCCTCTAAATTAAACAGGATTTATATCAAACATACCTTTACTGCTTTCCTTGTATTGCCCTTTGGGGATCATTTCATACCCAGGGACTAATATGCGCTGAAATCAGGGAAGAGAAGTTATATTACTCTGTCTTGCTTTCCATGCACGCAAAATTCATTTAAAAAAAAAAGAAGCACAAGAGGTAGCAGGAATGGTAAAACTTACCGCCCGTGCACCGAAAACGCAAGGTAGAAAAAGTAGCATAATATATGCCATCATCAAAGTTTGGAGCTCCCTTGTGTCCGGACAAGTTTATATGCACAACTCGGAGGAAGGTCTGAGTGCCTGTCACGTTACGTCTGTCAGCTCCCGAGTCCTCAGCCTTCTTTTGGTCATAGGAAACGTGGGAAACCCTGCATGTATTATCCTGTCCCTCACAATTTCAAGCTGTATTGAGTAAACCTGTTGCGTCATTAGGCTTGTCTATCTCTGAGGCATCCCAAGTCCCGGCTGGTGTTCCCTCTACACCTTTTCAGCAAACGCCCACGGTTTGTTATTGCAAGTTATCTAGAGAGAGGACGGACCAAAACTTTCCAGAGGCAGGGACGGGGGCAGCTGCTGCAGACCCGTCCTCTGCAGCCCCGGAGAACCTGTAGCCTTACTCCAGTTTAAAGTTACTTTTGGACTGAGAAGCATACAACTGAATTTTATAAACTGAAGTTTTTGGTTTTTGTACACTGATTTTGTTAATAAAGGAGTCTGAATACATAACACCTACTTTTGACCCACATTTATTGTCATGATAAGTGATATACTGCAGGATAATTTTGAGTCAACTACAGGGGCTAGCATCGAGCTATTAACCGTTAAGCTAACGTTAGGTATGAGAAATAGTGAATTTCGATACAAAAGTTAATTTCCTGTGCAGGAGTAATACATAGTAACTATTTTTTAAACTATCCATTTAACATCAGAGCATCTATAAATATTAATCTTGTACAAAAACAATTGACAGTTGTAATTAAAATAAATCTCTCTCTTTAGCAAAGAGTCGAGGTCAAGTTAAGCTAACGTTACGTTAGCTAAGTTAACGTTCGTTCCAGATTCAAAATTGAAGTCTACATAACTTACATTTCCTTGGGATTTTAGGTCACCGTACAGTTATTTTAAACACAAAACAAAACAGCAATTCAGAACAAAAATTTAGGCTATACTATTATAACTTTACAAATAATGTCAATTCCACAGGGAGTAAGGTTAACGTTTTTAGCAGGTAACCCTAGCTTAATTCAAGCAGGCTCCTTAGCTTGGTTGATTAGCTAATGACAAAAAAAAATTGCCATTAAAGTCTCAAACCAAGTTAAAGAAGCCACCAGTTTTATCATTGTATAGCCTGCCTACATTAATTTCAGTTTTATCATCATTTGGAGTTGTTAACACAGAGCCTGAAACAGTGATGTGTTGGTTGCGAATGAGTTGTCTCTGATCCAGCTCTTTTAAGTGACTGGTGGGAGCCAGCTACTGTCCAACAGCCATTTTTTTAATTTTTTTTATTTTTTAATTAATAAGGCAGAATAATAGGATGATCTTCTCCGCGCCACGGGCACTCCATGCATTGACTGTGACTGAATATTGTGTTAATCAGGGTTGCCAGGTCTGTGAGACAAAAGCAGTCAAACAGCAACTCAAAACCAGCCCAAAACCCGCCCAACCGGGTATAAAAAGGGCCCAAAAATCAGCCCAATACCAGA
>JAPXVT010000017.1:12830500-12842341 GCA_029823135.1 Acanthurus reversus | reverse complement strand
GGTGTTCAATGACCATTCAGAGTCTTTTGGTTGCTGCACTGGATGCACAAATTTACTTCACAGAATTTATCTGAATACATTTTTAACTTTGCTTTTTGAAGTCACAGTTATTTCATTAGCTAATCATAAATGTCAGACATGAAACAATGGAATTTATTCCATGATGAATTCCATATAAAACTGTGCAATGAATAGCAACGTCACACAAGACTGCTAAATTACATGGTGCCAATGCCAAGGTATTACAGTATAACTATGCCTTGGAAGTCCTGGTAAGTAATGTCATGATATTCATGTGTAGTCTTAATCTACAAACAACTGTTTTTAACAGCTGCGACCATAAAAGGTGAAAGTGGCAGCCAGCAATTTTACTGTTAAAATCATGTGTAGTCTGGTAATCATTGGCTATATTATAGCAATGGAAGGTAATTTTCTTTTGATATTACCAAAGCACCAACATCTGAAAGAATGATGTATTTCATTTACATGCCATACAGCCTGTCATTGTTTTAAGATGTTGTGACTAATTTTGTTTGTTTGACACAGGATCTATGTTCCTGCTGCATATCATATTTTACATTTGACATTTTCAAGATTTGTGGGCAACAGTGCCTTTTGCTTATTGATGGGGCATTTTTTTCAGGTGGAGACTTCAAGTGACCTACTTGACAGAAAACACAGGCAACAGTACAGAAAAAAGATGCAGCCTGCGAAAAGGACACCATGAGCGCTTGTCAAACAAAAAGGCTGGAACCGGTTGTTATCATTATACAGTTCGATATCACTTTAGTTTGCTAGCTAGATACCCAACGAGCTCGCTAGCAAGACAGTATGCAAACTGCAGCCTTATTTTGTCGGCGTAATGAAGACACAAATTGACGCGATTATGGGACGAAAGTGAAGTGGAGGGACCAGAATTCCAGAGTAGCGACGCATTAACGGTACGGAGAAAGATATCGCTGCCCGTACACCTAAGGAAACAGCCATCTGTATGGCTGTTGCCAAATCTTGGCTTATACCCATAGCTATTTCTCGCCAGCGCGCTGCTGACTACTGGCTTGAGCTGTCTTCACGCTTAAGTCATGTACGACCCACAGAACAGCAATGCTAAGCTGACAGTGCCATCTACTGGCGAACAGGTTAAAACTAAATCTTAAATGTATATCCTAAATCGAAGGGGTTAGAGCACAAAGGACATAAGTGCAATTTTGACCAAACTGAGTTATTGACATGGGCAGGGTGAGAGTGTCGCCCTCTATCGTTAAAACAATGCATTGGATAGTGTATTCTCACTGCTTTTGTTTAATCACATTTTTATCCAGTTGGGTTTCTGTAGACAAAGGACATAAGTCACTTTTCAAACAATATGGTTTTTGCACTTGTGTCGTTTGTGCTCTAACCCCTTCAATTGAAGTATTGCAGCAACATTGACAAGATGTCAATGAGTGGCAAGTTGAAATTTTAGTGTTTTGCTCGTACTGTCTCGCCTTGCATGCATGTGATTGTAGCTGTACTGTTATATAGTCATGTTATATACCCACTTAGCTACCTGGAAGAAACTTTGCTGAAAGCTCCTGTTAACCATTTCTACCAAAACAAAACACAAGTCAAAAGGTCAGATGCCTTTAGAGAAAGGTCTCCTATTGTAAGCTTTGTTAGCTTAGCTAAGGCAACAATGAATGGAAAGTTGTTCTGCAAAATAGTTTTTGACTGAAGTCTGGAGACTTCAAGATAGATTTACACATGCAGTGTGAGTGAAAATGAAAATTTAACAGGAATGTCAAAGTGAGAAGACGTGATTTAGTCAGTTCAAGTCTGGAAACTTAAGAAACTTCAGATTCTCTATTAATTCGACAGATTTCCAGGCTTAGCTTTTGACCTCATGGTAAATATAATAGGGCTCATGGCAAACAGTCCTCTGACAACATGTAAAAATGTCATATAAAGTTACTCTGAACTCCTACAACCCTGTTAAAAAAGTGTAGACAAAAAAGCAGTCCAAGCATCAAAAATATGGTACGAGATCAGACTCTACCACTTTACCTCAGAAGAGATTATGCAGTTTAAGAAGCTACCCGTATTCTTGTGACTGGAGAGTCTGACTAGTGTTTAAACAAGAGTTCAAGAATTACAGATAATTACTGCTGCATGGCATGGGCTCTACCCCATAATTTGCCCGGCTTCCTGTGCAAGATTGTCGTCTTTCTAATCTAATGCAAGCTGGGGACAAAGACACGAAACACTTCTGATTTCTAAACACAGTAACACGTTTGCTTCAGTGAGGTTGAAAGCCCCAATAAATCCTGCGAATGGAAGTTCAAAAACTACACTTTTTGTGGCTGAACTGACCCAAAATGCTTCGAATTTCAATTTGCAGCAATTTCCAAAAAAAATATCTCGCATTCATCTAACTAATTGCTAGGGGACACTAACTGAGAGATAGTGAATGCACATCTCTGATTTTCTGAGGACCGCTCATTTCCAGGACTAGGTGGATACACAGGGCCATCTTGTGGGCAACGAGGACAGTGGTTTAGAAAAAAAAAATCTGTTTCCTTCTCTCCACACCTCAATGACAACGACATCATTGACACACAACAGGTGCTTTCAGAGTTCAATTCACACTCAGCACCAATTGACTGTTGAAATAGTGCTATTGTATTTCTTTTGCAGTGCCACCAAAAACAGGCTTGCTAACACTCCCACAGTGTCTGGAAACTCCACTCCATGTGACCATTTAATACTTCCTGTATCGCTGTGTTTAACATGAATGAAGCACAGAAACAGATGCTCATGTCTCAGTGTAACCTTTCTTACAATGGAACTATTGGACCCTGTGTAAGGGTTTTCTATTTGCACTTGGCCACAAAATTGCAAGGGTACAATTTACATGTCAGCAAAAACAAGGACAAATCTAAAAAAGTTACCCAATAATCAGGTTTTAGAATAGGATACAAGAAAATATCAAAAAACAAAATTAGAAATGTGTATCTTTTTGTTTTTGCCTACAATCAATTAATAACTTACAGCAAAGATGGTTGAGCATCAGTTGTATTAACTGTTGTATTTTCGAAGCTGGTTCTCTTCAGTGTTGTTGCAAAGCAGTAAACTGTCCTTTACTGACCAATTATTGTTATTTAAACCAGAATTAAGTTGAACAAAGGAGTAATAACAGGATGTGCAGTTTTCAAATCTAAAAATTAAAAACATCACTTACATTTTTTGTACTCCCATCTTTCCGCTGTTTCTCTCTCTGTTCAAGAAACCTTTTTGTCCACTCCTCTCTGGGAGGAAGCATCATGACCTCTGCTGACTGGTACCTGTCTGAGGGGATCTGGCTCATGGGAGGAGGCAGGTTGGTAAGGCTAACACTGGAGGACCAGTTGTTTTTGGACGTCACCTGAGGTTCAGGATCACTACTTGGGGCTTTTGGCCACTTTGGCTTTGAGAACCACCTTTGGCTACTTCTGAGAGGATCTCCTAAGAAGTTTGTCTTTTTATCCAAAGGCGGAGGTGGTGGTGGGGGCTTAAACTGGAACTCCAGTCTTGGTGGAGGACCTCCATAAAAGCCAGTGAGACAGTCAGGGCCAGGTAGTGACTCTGAAAGGGAATGTATGCTGCCACTGTTCGCTGGATTTAGTTTTTGGCCATTCTTGGAGAGGTTTATTGGGGTGAGGTCATCAGCCAGGGGATAATCCCATGGACAGCTTGGGAGGTGGGCCCCAGGGTGGTTTCGGATTGCAGAAGGGAAATCCCTGTCCGCTCTCTCCTCAGGGGGGGACGCATTTTCAATTCCACTGTCGCCATTACTGCTGGCGCTGCCTTGTTTGCCAGTGCTGCCATTCTCCTTGGCTTGCTCCTGAGCTTCCATGTCCAGTTTGGCTCGAAGCCTCTCCACAGCCTCCCCCATGTCACTGTACAGGACCGTGACAAAGTGGAGAACATCTGGGGGAGTCTGAGGAAATTCCAGGCAGCCCAAGGCATCTGGATCTGCAGTACAGTCAAAGCCAAAGCGTCTGGCAATACCTATGTGGTCCTCGTGGTTTGCCAGCTCTGGGTCGATAAAGAAGACATGGCAGGAGGCCCGTAGAGGACCATCCTCAGGTACACGGCCATTGACTATGTGTGCTGTAGTGACCAGGCAAAAAAAACGTGGGTCTTCAGCACACACAGCTCCTAAAACCAGGTTCTCAGTAGGAAAGGCGGCCAAAACAGCTCCTGTGTCGTCACAAAGTCGGACGCAGTCAAACATGATCTTCATCATCACCAGGGTGTGCGTATCCTGTTCTGTTCCCAACTGTCTTATTCGCTCCCGAATGGCTTTTAAACAGTCCTCCTCAGATTCTGTAGTGTTTAAAATCAGCTCAGTGGAGCTCAGGTAGCCCACCACCAAAGTCATGTTTAAAATGCTCCAGTCTGGATTAGCGTCTTCTGTGTCTGTAAACACAGAATCTGTGTCCCCCACTCTGAAAGGTTTCTCCTTTGGCTGCTCAGCAAAAGCGTTCCAGTGTTGTGACCACTGCGACATGTCAGGCTCTGACACCGGCCTCTGTCTGGTGATAGCAGGACCTGAGTTAAAGGAGGAATTGCTTGAATCGTCCGAGATAGTGCGGAGAACACCTGCCTTTTGGAAAATACCACTTTTCTGGCCAAACCCGAATTTCGCATCATTAAGGATTGGGTTCCTCATGATTCGGCTTTCGGCATGCACCACCATCCGCAAGGGTCCTTTGCAGCTGCCAATCAACTGCACAACAGTCTCATGCGAGGCAGCGGACACATCAGTTCCATTGATGGCCATGATGTGATCCCCCTGTTTGAGTCCCACCAGGTCAGCAGGACTTCCCTCCAGGATTCCACTCAGCAGACACGGCCTCTGTCCCGAAATAGTAAAGCCATATCCTGCTCGACCCCGGATGACCTCCACACCCCTGAGCTCACCAACTGCATTTAAATCCAGACGCCTCCTTGCCCCCTCAGGCTGTCCCTGTATCCTCATCTTCGTTGTGGGTTGTTGTGAGATCCAGTGTGTGGGAAATGAAACACTTGCAGCTTGCCAACACTATTGTGTTGTTGTCATCCTACACTAACATTAAGAGGGCAAAAACAGGGGAAAAAATGAAATTGAAGCGCTGTTTGCAGTACATCAAACTATACAAAATTTCAGTAAGAACCTACACAAGAGGTTTGCACAATGATTTTGTTTCTCACAATAAACATGGCAGTGACATGCTAATCTAAAGCATCCTGCTGAGTGCAACTAATAATTGAGTTAATCATCGATTAATCGGCCTAACTTTTATCTTGTTTTTGCTCATAACAAAATAGTGAAAAACGACCGTTACAGTTTCCCAAAGCCAGATATGATTTCAAAACGATGAAGATATTTTATTTACAGCCACTTGAGACAAGATGAAGCTGTAAATCTTCTGTTTTGACACGCTGTAAACAACATATGTAAGTTATTTTACTCTGAAACAGACTTAGACAATTAATCAGTCATCATCAATCGAATATTTTTAACTCCACATCACACAGTATAAGTCAGTAATTATATAAGTCTATTAATTATATTCTTTTATACTTGAATAATACATACTTCTTTTCTTGAATCCACTGGTCGGGGTGTTCCTTTGGCTCTTACTTACTCTAAATATTACTAAGCAAATTATAAACCAAGTAAAATGCTGCTATCAATCTTATTTTAGCAATTACCTGTCAAGAATGGGACACACACAGCTTCTACGTCCTTCCACAGCTTGCAAATTACTCGCCTCCTCCCCTCCACCCACTCCCCGCTCCCCCAAAACAGAGTGCCAGCTGGCTCCCTATTCACCAACACCACTTTAAATGACAACCAGACTCTTTGGTTTCGGTCAACCACAGTTATAAAATGTTCCAATACTCTGCTCACCACACAAGTTAAAAATCTTCAACCCTGAAAACCCCTTCGTCGAATCTTACTGGCTTTTTATACGTTCAACTCGATGTTTAGCTGGCACGTTTGTCCGAAACTATCACCAAAACTAACGTTAACGTAACGTAACACCACAACGAGGCTGTCTGAGGACAAGCGTTAACTTTTTAAGTTACCTCTTCTAGCGGCGAGAAGTTCCACAAAAAGTTCCCACGATATTCACACTCACGCTACTACATGTCAATTTACATTTTTTCAAAGTGCAGCTCCATTTTTTTTAATTATTCAAAAACAGTCTTTCCCCGCCGTGATTCTGTAAGTCCATATGGCAGCGCGCGAGAGCAGCCAGATCACCACCCTCCATTCACTCACCGCGGCGACCACAAAGCGTCTTTGATTGTAACCATGACAGCGTAACGGCTCTGAAACACGTGACTTCCTATTCTGGCCAATCAACGCGCTTGTCTTGTTCAACATTCAAATTACTGGAGTGACGCTATTGGCTGATATTGATGGCAGTTGACAGTCTCTAGTTTGCGCTACTGTAAATAAATTTAAATGGCTATATTTTTAAATAAGCAACGCCATTTAAAAAAGCTGTGGAAAGACTGGGTGTGAAAGCATATTGTGAAGTTTGTAATTATCCTTATGAACGTGTCACAAAGAGGCACGGTACATTTTTAACAGCACAACAGATTTAATGCTGATACGTTTTTAATGTAGTGTAATTAAAAATATAAATATTTGAGCCTTACCTATATGATTTTCTTGTAGTATCACTCAGTCTTTTTACGTGGATGGACTCGCTCACTATCACTTCCACACTGGAGCAGCATTCAACTGCATTATGGTGTGTAAACAATATCTCTCGGTCAAAGGGCTGCAACGGTTACTCTCACTGTCACATGGTTTTGCTACACATGTGCAGCCCACGCCTTTGAACAAAAGAGGAAATAATAGGCCTATGCCAATATAATAATACAGTAAATAACCAAATGCTATTTGCCACAAGAGCTATTTATTCATATTCTCATTTATTATCGAATACTTCAACAAAATAGGTAGACTATCAGGGGTGAGCCATACCTTAAACAAACAGTAGGCCTATTGCATTTTCATTTTCATACGGCAGTGACATCCATGGAGTTTGTATAGTGTGTGATGGAACTAACTTAATCCCCAGTTTCTCTAAATCCTCTTAAAATAGGCCGAAAGGCAAAGACCTTAAGAGTTTGGCTCTATCATGCCTTACCTTCTGTGTATTTTGCAATTCAATAATTGCCCTGCAGCAACAATAAAACACAAGAAACAATTGTAGACGGTGTGTTGTTTTATTCAGCAGAGATGCAAATAAGAACAGGACATTTTTACATATTATGGTATTGAAATCTCAGGGGGGGAAATGTGCCTTTCACAAAGTTTCTGTCTTATCTTAAAAAGCACATAAAAACTGTATATGTTATTTGTTTGTCCTCACTCAGTCCAGTGTGTCTGGGAGATATGACTGATCACAGTGGTGCACAACCCTAAGTTGCAGGATATGACCGGAAGAATGAATTGCCCATCAGATTTTTATTTAACCTATTTAGTTTGCATCTAGATTAAATTCGCCTTCACAGTTTCATCAGCTGGCAGCAGGAAACATACCATTGTGTGTTCTGCTTTGAGCACAGAAAGGATATGTGAAGGCTGCAGTCTGTGTTTCCTATAACTGTAATAACAGCAGAGATTATTGCCTCAACTTCTGGTTCATAATGCTACTTGCCAATTTTTTGGCATCAGACCTCCCTAAATTATTACTTTGGCACAGTGAAAAAATGAGTCTGTTTTTGCGAGGCTGTTGTTCCCACAGTGATTTTAATAGAGTACTTGAAAAACTATTATGGAAGATGATCTGATACAACTATCTTCACTATAAAAACTTAGATTTGAGCTTGATGGACAGTAGATGCTAAAGTGCTAACATATATGATGATGATTTTTAACATGGTGATCTTCCACATTGTGTTGTAGGCCTACATCTCTATACCACTGACAAAGCTACACTTTGACTTACGTAACACAATAAACCTTAACTATGTGCAATGTAATGAAATATGTAAATATACTTTTTTCTTTTTGCTTCTATGAGGCTACGAGGCATGACCGTGATGTCTCCCAGACAACTATAACTCTTGCACTTCACGGCTTCCCTGGATCTTTGCCACCACTTTGACTCCATGATGCTGACGTGGCAGAGAGAGGTTGGATCATCTTCTCCAGGAGGTTCATCATGCGGTCCTGCAGCTGCAGACATTGGACCTGGAGGAGGTTCTGTTGGTGCATGGCTCTACGGACCTCCCTGCACGTCTCCTCTATGGCCCGGCTCGACCTCTTCTGTTGCTGCAACATGGCCTGCATCACTCGCAGCTTCTTTCTCTTTAAGGACAGGTGCTTGTTAGCATGCCTTTTCCTGGCTGAAGTAGGGTGGGAGCTAGAGAGCAGAGAATGAATATTTAGAGAAGAAAGTGCCTTGTGATAAGAGATAACCTTTAGACTTGAGAGATCATGGTTGGTCCTACTTAAAATAGCTTTGTCTGGAATTTGTTAGCACCTCCAGAGCCAGAAATCCCTAAAACAGAGGTATCAGAAGTATTTTAAAAGTGATGTGAAATACTGAATAAACTAATTGAATTAGCATTAGGCTAATGTGGGGCTGTTGTTGCCCTCCACATGCCAAAATAACAGCATGTTAAGCCAAAATTAGTTCAGACCGGATCTAAACCAAATCAGCTTGTCAATCAACGTCATACAGCTAAAGCTAGCTGAAAAAAACTCCACAATTTTCATAGCCTACTTGCCCCCCGTGTTATGTAGACTTTTTTCAAATTTTGTAAATAGTGTGCAAATTTTTAATTATTAAAAAAAGTACAGCTCAGCACCAAACATACACAGCCACTTCATAGACACGCTAAAGCAAGAGCACCAAACTAGCTTAGCCTGTGCTATAGCAAAATTTCTACATTTGTTTTGCTAGCTGATTTCTGTCAGTGAAATGTCTTTATTTTGATAAACTAATATCATGGTAACTTAGTTTGCTCTTTCACACAAAAAACACAGCAACTAAATCTAGTCAAGGAGGGTAAAAAAAATGCTAAATTAGTCCTAAGAAGGTATCTAGCCTAGCTAAGTAGCAGCAACTGCAATGTTAGCTTTTAACTCCTGTGGAATACATGCTTTGGTATGGTTGAGCTACTTTTAAACTAAATGTTAATGAAACTGTAAATCATTAAATTCACTTTGAGCTAGGCTAATTACTTACAAATGTTGATGGAAAGCTGGAAGAGGAACACATTTTATTTTCAAAAATGTGTATTTGCCACATATCCCTTAAGTTTTATAATTTTTGTGATTAAAATACCTGTGAACAACACATGTAACAGCATGACAGAGTAACTCATTACAGAGTCATTTTTTCAGCTTAGTTGAAAAGGAAGAACTTTGCTGGAACAATATAATACAAAGGTCCATTATCAACCTGTTGTTACCTTGATTAGTGGTGCACATGTGGCCCATACACACACCCACACAACATGTGTCATGTCTAGTTCCTATTACCTGGAGCCCTGTGTGTGCTCGCTGTCAGAGCTCAAAGAGTCCAGCTCTTGTTTTATCTCCATCTCATCTGAGGAGCCTGTGTACTCTGGCAGGAATCCCATCATCCCCTCCTCCGACAGGGGAACCAGGTTGTCTGTGGACTGGGAAGAAGTGGAGGGACCTGCAGCGGAGGCCTGGAACTCCAAGGAGTTCACTCGCCCGTTCTCCAGTGGCTTGGAGAGGATCTTCTCGATGGCCTTATAATACGGCCAGTCTGGCGTCTCCCCACTTTCACCAGCTGTAGATTTCAGTCTCCTGTTGGATCAAAAACCAGGTGATTAAAGTCATGCAACAACTAGAGTTCGAGGTCAAAACTCTGATTGGACATTTGGATCTGGTGCACTTGCCTGTACTGAAAAGACATGTTGGTGATTTTCATCTTGATCTCCTCTTTAAAGCGCTGCTCTCCAGTCAGCTGGAAAAACCTCTGGGACATCTTCTCGTAAACCTTGGCGTTCCTCTTGCTTGTTTTCAGTTCGTTGTGGTGCTCCTCCCATACGTACAGGAGCGCTTTCATTTCACCATCGGTCCAGTTCGGGGCCCGCCTGTGCTTCTCACTGTGGCCTGGCATTAAGTAGCTAAAACCATCCTCTACTGCCATTTTTGAAATGGTTCCCTTGACCTGTGCAGCAGGCTGTGTTTTGCAAAAAAAAAAAAAGCTCTTTACAGGTTGAATTTGAAAGTCTTTTACTGGGCTAGGAGCTGGGTTTAATCTGCAGTGTAGGAGTGATCCATGCAAAAAGGCACACACACACCGTCCTGCCTGTGCCCTTCCCCCTTAGCCTAGCTGAAAGAGGACTCAAAATGGGGCCTAAGGCAGGAGAGGAATCCGGTTAAAAGCTTTTAGTGGTGTGTGATGTCACCGTGACATCAAGTTGCCTTGGCAACCGTGAGGGAGGCCCTTCATTTTCCCTCCCTCTTCTCTAACCACTCCCATCTGCTTTCCTTTCCCGTCCATGTTGCTCCACTGGCAGCACAAAAAGCTTTTAGCTGAAAGGCGGCAGTGTGAGTGCATGATTGCTGGCAGTTTTGAAATATGAGCCTCTGGGGAGGGGTGAAAAAAAAGGAGAGCTGAGACCACGGGTATGTGTTTCCGTGGCAACAAGGCACTGGATTTGGTAGTCAGCCAACACACTGCTCCATTTAAAAGCTTTTAATAATAGACAAGTCCTTTTGAGACTGAGAGAGGGAGGATTTGCTTTATGTAGAGGAGAGGAAAACACTTCCAGCCTGCAGTTTAGACCTAAAAGGCAAGTGAAAGCCTTTCCCTTAAAAAACTGTCGCTTTAGGTGGAAATGAGAGGGGGAGACAGCAGACAAAATGGCAACATGTAGTGATGAACACCCGTCAGTTCTGCATAGGAATACAAAATGCTGACTGCTGTAATCAGCTTTCTATTCATCGCTGGGGTTGTAGACAATGGACCCCCGCAGGAAGGGATTTCTCAGACCAGTTGAAAAACCCCTCCCCCCTTCAGGTCTCAGCAAGGGGTGGATCTCTGTCTACCCCCATCTCAAGCATCCTAATCCCCCATATTATGCATGCTTTTTTTCAACTTGTTGCTTTTGCCCTTTTTTTTCCTCTCCTTCTACTTCTCTATCTGTTCCCATCTCTCTCTCTCTCTCTCTCTCGGGAATATTCATGCATCAAAATCCCCACTTTCATTTACAGAAAGGCTGTAAAATTCAAAAAAAAAATCCCCCAAATGACTGATTCTCTGCAGCATTTTGCCTCCTGCTTTGTCTCTCTTATTTACTTATATTGGCTGAAAAGAGCAGAAATGGCACTGCATTAATACAAGTCGTCCATCCTCACTTCATCTTTATTAGTGCCACTAGTTGCTGTCAGTCCAGCTTAACTGAGTGTCTGGCCTGATTAGACCCTTAACCCATCTGCTCCTCAGTGACCTGACAGGCGGCTGGTGCATTTTTATACCACACTTGGCAGCTTTGCCCAATCCATCACATCTGTCACTTATGAGAAATGTTAAGCTCTGCTGTTGCAGAAATGGAGGAGCAAATGAAAGTTGGTGTTAGAAGGTTTTTATTTTTGAATGCTTGTGTTTCTCTGTTGCCTCCAGTGTGCATTTCAAATGTGATCGGTCTTTTGTGTATGAGCTAATGTTTACCATTTCATTATTTTTGCACCTTTGAGATTTTTTTTTTCACTTAGGATTAAAAAGGGTAGACATTTTTCCACTGTAAAAGAATTCACTCGTTTTCTTAGACAAATCTAAAAAGTGAATATTCATTGTTCATGTTTAAATGAATATTTGCTTTTTTCAGTTC
>JAPXVT010000017.1:12494071-12504683 GCA_029823135.1 Acanthurus reversus | reverse complement strand
GTGTGTGTAATATGTGTAATGTGGATGCTTCCCTTCTTCTCTACAGAGGCTGTAATATAACATGTCAGTCATCTTTATGGAATAGAAAACTAAAACTCCATGAATAAATTATAGATGCAACAAAACTGGCATATTTCTGATTTTCCATTCAATCATTTAGAAATCCGACATGTAGAGTAGCATTCTGATTATTTTGAGCAAAACCATAATGAGAAAATATTTCATTACCAGTAAACGCCTTGCATTGAAAAATGGCCTGAAAGCTGCATTCATCAATATTTTTGTCAAACAAAATAGTAAATCTGTTTTTAAAAAAGAGAGCTTGTGAAGACGAAACCGATGGAAAAGTTATTGCCCTAACATGGTTTCCCTTGTTTTAGCTCGATGCATTTTAGCATCTTTTATCTCTTTGTTTTGGGTTTCACAGCCGACAAATGCTTTAATTTTTTTTTCCCATTCTTACTGCTCTCATCAGTGTCATTTCCAGACATACAAGGCAGCTGTTTTTAGTGAAAAAGCTCTAATAATCCAACTGAGAAATTCCTGTCCAGCTTCAAACAGAATACAGAAAAAATAACAACTGGTGGATGAACATAGCGGAGAACTTAGAGGCTAAAATGCCAGAAATTCCCCTTACAAGCTGGTGGGGCTCAGAACAGAGTGAAAAGGAGTGCGATCGTAGGTGAAACATCACTGCACTGTCTTACAGCTTGTTTTACTGCTCCAAATATTAATAAGCTAATGCAAGCTTAGGGTGTGTCCATTTAAGCGTCCATTTTTAGAGTTCGATGAAAACTCTATGTTGTAGCTGATTAATGTGCTGCTCATACACTTCAACAAATTACTGTAAAGCTTGAGGGAGCACAAAAAGGACGGATGAAGTCACGGTCAGATAATCACTGAGTAATGTGGCGTTAATGAGAAACAACTCAGTATGATGTGTCACTTTATTTTGGGTACATATGAGTAATAATGAGTAAGTAATTAGAAATTAATGAGTTGTTACTAATTTTATGCTGATTCATAGTTATTTAGAAAATGCTAAAAAGAAGGAATTGAGTGTCTATTCACAGAAGTGTATAAACATGACTTGGAGCCATGTCAGACCTGAGTGTTAACAGTGATTTTTAGAGACAAAAAGCCACCTTTTTTTTTTCAAAAGTCACAAAGACTTCACTTTGGAACAAAACTCTGCACTTACATATTTCAATGTGAATTTTTGCATCTCAAAGCGAGCTACTAATCTGATCTCCAGAGAAAGATGTGTGAGAGTATTTCCGTAGGATGCTGGCAGAAGCGTAACTTATGCTCCAGGCGTTGTAAACAGAGACACCAAGTCCAACAGCACAGCGACAGTCAACATCCCCTGGCACAAAAATAAAACAAAAAGAAAAAAAACAGAAGAAACGATCTTGAAAGCTCCACTAAAAGCAGAGTCGCTTGTTGAACTCCGCTGAGGACCCGCACGTCACATGGAACACAGATCAGTTTAGTCTGTGTTGTTATTGTTTCTTTCCGCACAAAGCTTTTACACAACAAAGTGACAGTGACATGAAAGTCCGATGGCGGAGAAAAACCTGAATTCACATAAAAGGAAATTAAAATGATTTAATCTGTTGATCACAGCAGCGACCAAACCAACCTGATGGCCTTCACAGGTGGCCATTCGCCTGTCAGCGTGAAGTGGAGGCTATTGTGTGGCACTTAAATAACAAAAGTGTGAAGTGACAGGTGAGAAAGTAAACACACAAAGGTCAAGATACTTTGATTACTGAAAGAAAGGGGAAATTTGCTGTAACTTGAGTGCTGCATTTTCACAAACAATGAGGCAGTGTTGAAACTTAAG
Source organism: Acanthurus reversus (assembly GCA_029823135.1). Classification (NCBI taxonomy): domain Eukaryota; kingdom Metazoa; phylum Chordata; class Actinopteri; order Acanthuriformes; family Acanthuridae; genus Acanthurus; species Acanthurus reversus. The sequence goes on along the minus strand of JAPXVT010000017.1, from coordinate 12,502,837 downwards.
AAATGCTTCACTGTCAAAGTCGTGTCATGCCTTTTTTTTTTTCTTTAGCGCCCATTGTGCATCAGAAGACTTGCAGCTGCGAGGAAATAATCTATGATATTGACCTTTTTGGATTATAAAAAGTATGACGGTTTAATGCACAAAGAGTTTACAGGACTTTTTAAAAGGAAAAATGTACAAGTCCTGATGCCATGATTTACTGTTTAATGATGGGCTTCTCTTCCTCTGCTGTGTGGGAGACATAATCAGGTTTTGTGAGATCTGACAGTAGATTAGTAGCCACCTTGCCTCAGATAAGAAGCTGCACTGATAAAGCCCTGTCCTAGGAGGCACATGGCTGTGATTAAACGCCATATCTGACATGAGCAGATCTGTTAAGAACACAATTAAGACACTGTCTAGCCATATCTACTCTAACTGCACTTGTCCCTGCTAATCCCTTCGCTCTGAGTTGGGGGTGAGGTTGAAAAATTCTGACTAAAAACAGATCATCCGTGCAGGCTGTGGAGCTGAAGCTGTTCTATGACGCAGAGACAACGGAAGTGTATACTAGTTCTGTAAATGAGATTACGATCAAATGGTGGAACTACACAAACTAGTTGAGAAATGACCGTATCTCAAGGTGAAGGCACTTGAAACAAACCAGGCCTTGTAGTAATCCAATGATCCAGATACAAACAGGAGAGGCAGCACATGAGCAAATATAACAGCACAGCTTTTACCCATAATCCAATTTATAGAGGCTTTTCCAAAACAGCTATTTCTGTGTTATTTTTCTCCTCTGGGTAATTAGAAATAAGATTAAAACAGAGCCTTTCTAAGAGCTCAATACGGGGCGACACACGCATTTACAGGGTTTTCAGCCCCATGCTGCTTCCAGCCACATTTCCTGCAAGAAAATGCTGTAACCGCTCCACATAAACCGCCTAAGTGGTCTGTATAAAAAGCCAGGTGAGAGCAGCTTAATGTGCCTGGATAAACTTGCCAGCCACAAATCTAAACCTCAAATTCCACTACACAGTGGATGAAATGATAAAAGCCGCATGTGCGTCTGCGCAGCAACGGCATCGCTGCCGTTTGTTCATGTTTTAGCTCTCTTTGTTGATGGACGCATCGCAGATTATCTTCATGTCCTGCACAGCTGGAGTGAGTGTACCAACCCCTATCTATCACGGCCTATAACTTGTGGAACATCTTTCTGCAAATAGCAGCCTGGCAAACCCTTTTCCTGCACACTTGGGATGCTTTTGTTACGACAAATGCCACACATGCAAACCGATTCCGGGTTTTTTTTTTCTTCACAATATGTGTTTGCTCGTCGCATATGTACACGCAGGTGGGTAGATATGCTGCAGATAAGATCCATTGCATAAAGATCGATGGAGCAGAAAGGGTGTCACTCAAGTTATGGTTTCAAAATCAGTAATCTTCTTTCATCAGCAAGCTGAAACACCTTCCAGCCTGTACATGTAGTATGTAGTAATATTACTGACTACTAATAGCTATGTCTGCATCAAATCATTGTGCATTAAACCACAGGCAAATTTCCTGGCCTCTGCTGTAGCAAACCTTCCTCGGAGATGCCCTCCAGGGATTCATTATCTCTGTAAAACACCACAAGGGGGTTGAGTGCTTCCATCGTCTGCCTCTTTAAGCCACATCCATTATTCAGCATTGAGACAGTCTGTGGAGTCCGACCAAAAGAAGCCACTGATGTCTCACTCCGCATCTACAGGTGATTAGTGTGTGTCTTAATAGCTGAGGATAGTTTGTTACCGTTTCATTTCTTTTTGCACACGACATCTCTGACACGTTCAAGCACAACACTGCGTGCGAATACCGAAGAAGACAATGCGCTTCAGCAAAATCAGGGCTAACAATATTGTTATGTGTCTCTCTTGGTGACTGCCACTGTTTGTCACATTGTGCTCTGTTCTTTTCCATGTAATAACGGTAAGACAATCTGCTGCGTGTAACTGGATCCTGTCAGAATGGAGAGATGTGAATGAAACATGTGACAAGGTGTGATTAGTTAAATGCCAATCTTGCTAGGTGTTTGTTGACAGATGGGTCTTTTGTCAAGGTAATTTGTTCAACAGAATAACCAGGTAGATAATTACCTGTTGCTTTTGTGGCCATTAGAGGCATTGTTGTGTTAAAAACATCCTAATAGTGAATATTCATTGCTCAGGAGGGCAACTGAAGGGGTCATTGTATCCTGCTGACCTGAGGCAACATGTTTTTCTTTCTGTATTAAAAAACCTCCTCATTTAATTCAACAAAATCCACTCTTTTTGACCGGTGTTGCATATTAGACATGGATTTTATAAGCAATAACAACGTGTAAAAGCAAATTTGAGAGTAATTTCCAGCAGGTCACGATTTCTAAAAGTGAAATTACTGATCAGAAAAAAAAAAAAAAAATCCAATCTTGGGAGGCCTCACATTTTCTTTAGCTGCAGCTGCATATAGGCTCAATTACATCAGATTAGAGCAGGATGCAAATAAACATGATAGGGTATTAAGAGGCTGGAGCGGAAAGGGGTGTGACGAAGGTGTTGTGTTTCATGTCAAACCGCTTGGAGAGGAGAGCTTAAAGCGCACTGGCTGAGGGTGCCAGCAGCAATACAGAGACATCAGTCACTACAGAAGGCCACATCACTTGAGTGGTAACTGTATTAGACGGACTTAGTATTTGCACCCTCAGGTGATGGACAGCAGGATCAGACCGCTCGGCCTGGCAGGGCACACCGCCAACCCGCTCGGTGGTCTGCAGGTGCCCCCTTCCCTCCTGCGCCCTCCGCCTCTCTTCCTCCGGGCTTGTAACCCCGCGCTGGAGAGGGGATACCCCCGCACCCCGAAGTGCGCCAGATGCAGGAACCACGGCGTGGTCTCCGCGCTCAAAGGCCACAAGCGCTTCTGTCGCTGGAGAGACTGCGTGTGCGCAAAGTGCACGCTGATCGCGGAGAGGCAGCGGGTGATGGCCGCGCAGGTTGCGCTGAGGAGGCAACAGGCTCAGGAGGAGAGCGAGGCCCGGGAGCTCCGGCTCTTGTACCCTGGCCCTGGGATCGGGGGGGAGGCAGGGATCTCTCAGGGGTCACCAGTAGGCCCCGGGGTGCCAGCAGTCACCAGCAGCACTCCAACCGCTCCAAGTTTTGATGTTTTCGGAGCAGAGAACCAAAAAGACGGTAAGATATTTTACCGATCACTGTCAAAAAATATGCTTTTGCAGCCTATTATGTTTCTTTATTTGAGATACATTCAAGTGAAGCTACTCCAAAATAAAAAGCCTTTAAGACTGCATGTTTTAAGCAATTTACGCACATTGCATTCAGACAAAATGAAATATTTTTTTTTTTCTTTTATTTCAGATGATAAATTAAGCAAGTACAACTTTTACAACGGATTCATGGGTCGACCCCTCTTTGCACCCCACACCGCCCGGCTGCCCTCTCCAAACTGCAACACAAACAACAACAACAACAACAGCAACAACAGGGATCTGTCTCCGAACAAAGACACCACCACCTCCTCCACCGATGACAGCGCCAGTCCATCTCCAGTGTTTGATCACGCAGAGAGTCCGCAGAGGTCACATTCCTCCTCGGATCCGGAGTCTGGCAGCGAGTCGGAGAAACACAAGGACTTCCCCGGCCTGGACCCCACCGACATCATGGCAAAGATCTTCCCCCACCAGAAACGGGACACCCTGGAGTCTATGGTGAGAACGTGCAAAGGCGACATTGTCAGATCAATTGAACTGGTGTTGAGCTCCAAAGAGAACAAAACTGACTCTGATAGCTCGTCTCTGTCTAATCACCCGAGCGCACTCAGGCCCTCTGTCGGATTGCCTGGAGCGCTCGGTGCTCTGGGGAACAAGTCTGCCTTCTCCCCGCTCCACATGCCGCCTACGGCCGCCGGGGGAGACAGTCTTTACGGGCTTAGCCCTCGCCTCGCTGTCAGCCCCCTGCGGCTGGCTTATTCGTCTGCAAACAGCGGAATGGCAGGTTTTATGTCTCCATACATGACATCCGGACTGATGCCAGTGTTTCCACTGCGTCCACCATTGGACTCATATTCATTTCCAGGCATGATCCGAGACCTGTCTTACTTTCAGAGCAAGGAGTCGCTATGCAGTACAGGTCTTTACACAAGACTTAGTGAAAAATGACAAATTTTTTAAAAAAGTGTGATTGAAAAATGTCATTCTTCAGTTAATCTTATTGTAAATTGGCTTAAAATCGCCCTTCAAGTGCCTCAGACTCAGCTGAAATGCTGATAGAAATCACTGCATTGCAATAACTTCCTGTTAAAACTTATTTTTTTATGGTGCACATGTTGTAAAATTGTTTATTATTACTAATAAAGCCACTAAAAGGTGCTCTTGTTTCATGTGTCCATGTTTTTGTGCTTATATAGCCTGTTATATAAAACCGAGGTGACCAGCCAGTCAATTAGTCTGTCTTGCTGAAATTTATTACATTCCCTCATCACCAGCTGTGAGAGGTTCAAAATACATCACAAGTTGTCCGGCATATACCTTAAATGAACTCATTACACACAACAAAACATTTACATTTATTTTAATTTACAAATAAATTTCACCCTTCGAAAAATATTTTCAATCTCTCCTTCCTTTCTTTAAAAAAATCTCTGAAAAGCCTAAAGTAAGAAGATGAACAAGTGTATTTCTGCCTATGCCTCTGTGAGCCATTCTCTGTCATATGATTGGTTAAAAGAACCATATGTGCGTGACTAAAAGCCAATGGGAAGCCTCAGAGGCGTCACGTGGCCGCATGTTTCAGGAAGTCAAAACATGGCCAGCTTTGAATGTTGGCTGTGGGCTGTCAAACATGAATTTGAAACACCTGTGAGCGGGATTTTGTGAGGCAGGAGGAGAAATTTTTGCAGTTTTACCCTCTGACATGCGTTTCCACATTATTGTCGCCGCCGTGGTTTGCTGTGGCTTTGCACACTCGCGGAAAATAAGAGGAATATCTTCATCCTGTGAGTTCACTGCCCCCCTTTTTAGCTAGCATAAAGCTAAGTAGCTGTCATCATGTTTGCCAATTAAACTTCATGGTGTGAAGTGCTGCGACTTTAACTGCTCGTTAGCTTTAACACAAACAACATGCTGAAGGTTTGCATGACGTTGTCATCATTTTATATAGTTCGTAACAGCATTTAAAGAAGAATAGGATGGTAGCCATTACACCAGACCTATAACGTTAGCTTATTTTTTAATAGTTCCAGCAGCATTTCTCCACATATTTTGGACCTAAGCACCGAGCTTTAATCCTAAAATACATGTTACAAGATGCAAAGATTATTATTTTATATCTGTTCTTTAGTTTTGGTTGCATCTCTAGCTTCAGTTCAAGGTCATCAACATCAACATGCACCAGCCTCCTGTAACGTTTATGATCTGTGACAGACAAGCGCTTCTACAGAGAGAGGAAGTCCTTTCTGTGCATCGATGGGTCGAAAATCATCCCATTCGAGCAGGTGAACGATGACTACTGCGACTGTGAGGATGGCTCCGATGAACCAGGTAAAAATGCAAATGTGTCAGTTAAATCTACATTGTGTTTATTCTTCGTGACACAGTTCACCAAGAGCTCCCTATCTGATGAAGACATAAATGATGAGCAGCACTGTAAGTCAGATAAACTGACACTGACACATTTAAAACAGACCTTGAGCCATTCAGACTCTATTATTGTCAGACTTTTGCTGCCTTCTCCCATGAAACAAGGCCATAAATGAATGTATTAGTTGATTTTATTCAAGTATTATGCTGTCTCCTGGTCCCTCCTGCATGGAATTGAATTAGAAATATATAAAGCCTTTACAGAGCATCATTATGGTTATCATCAGTCATCAACTGATGAGGGATTCAAGGATCTTTTTAAGGATTAACACGCAAATCCGTCCTTTATTAAAGAACAAGAAGCTCTCTGAACTGCTGTTGAGTTTGGTAAACTATGAAGATTTGTTAGGAAATTAAAAATACATCATGAAATGGTCGTAAATTACTGATTCCTCTTGCAAATTCTGCTCAGTGAAACAAATCCTTTTGTCTGTGGTGTTGCACTTGTGCATGTTCAGTGTTTATCTAAGAAGATTACTGCTTTTTAAAGACTTGAAAAGGTGCAATTTTTCAGCCTCCAAACAATCTATTCTGTGTCTAAAATTCATCATCTGCCTTTGATGCTGTTTTGTACTGCTGAGGTGAATCCATCCTGTACCGCCATTTGCGGATACACCCTAACAAGTTTCTAGTCATTACAAATAAATTGGAGCAGAGAAATCAAGTAGTGACTGAACCAAATTGAGCATGTTTTTGATGTTATCTGCCCACACCAATGTTTCATAGTATTTGACCTGAAATATTAACAGCTGATGCAACCAGTCCAGTGCTGTGAAAACAAAAAAAATAAAGAGCCAAAACTTTTCCGGAGCTCAAATTCATTAAGTTTAACGTGTATCTAATTGTGTATGTAGTAGGGCCTGACCGATATATCGATTTGCCAGTATTTTTGGCTGATGTTAGCCTTTTGCAGATGTATTGGTATTGGTGTATATGTTCTCCGATCAGTACCAATATTAAAACTGTTTTTTAAGGCTGTAAAAAATGCTTGAACTAGGAATTTAAAATGGTGTAACCAAGTAGTTTGTCCAGCAGAGGGCAGTCCATTACTGATGTTCGGAATAACGTTTGTGAGAAATCCTCGTTACATCTTTTTGTCACACTTATTTGATAAACACATTCAAAATATTGTATATAAACTATCAACAGATATATCGGACGTTGGAATTTTGTTACTCCCTTATATCAGTATTGGCAATCCATATGGGTCGGGCCCTAAAATGTAGATGAACACTTAAAACAAAAACAACAACAACAACAACAAAACGATAGAATGCAGTGCACAACATCTGAAAATATTAAATCTGTGGTTCTTTCTTGTTTTCTGGTAGTTTTTATTAACACATTCAAAACAAGATTGCAATTACTTCCTAGTTTGCAGTTAAGCCAAAGGGTGACCTGTTTCTTTAACAGGATATTTTTGTGTTTAAATGGCTGAAGCGTACAGACATCTTTCCTGAACGAGGTTGTAATCCTTATGTCTTTTTTTTGACTCATAAACAGGTGAAAACAGACTGTTATGTTAAAAAAACACAAGAAATCCAAACAGAACTCCAGCGCCATCATTGCAAATGCTTTTTAAAAAGGTTGAAAGGGACATTGCATCAGCCTCTGTGATGGTATTATGAATAGCTTTGATTAAATTAATTTGTTTCTGAAAAGTTAGCTCATTATGCAGTTCTGACCCCTCCTGCTGCCCCCACGTAGGCACCTCAGCTTGTCCTCGTGGCCGATTCTACTGCACCAATCTGGGTTTCCGCCCACACTACATCCCATCGTCGCGAGTCAACGATGGCATCTGTGGTAAGGCTTTTCATATTGCATTGTACTGGATGAAGTAAATCTCTCCTGAAAGGTGACTTTAATAAATTTAGCCGAATCTTTTAAAGTGAGGCAAACACATCAACCGTGTTTTCTGCTTCAGCGTTTTTCAAGGACAACAAGGGCAGCACTGCGAGCACTGATGGTGATGAACAGATTTATTCTTGCAGAAAATAAATTGGCGTCTTATTTGTTCAGGATAGCTGGTTCAAACGTTTGGTGCAGAATGTGCTCTGATATCTTTCAGTTTAATTAGTTTCACTGGTAGTTGTGAGTTTCCTTTTTTATTTTGGCTAAGAAGTTGTCCTGTTTGCTTTCTCTCCCTTTTGTGTGTTTTGCAAACATGGACAGGAATTCATATTTTACATGATGTCGAGAGGCTGACGTGTTGGTGTACAAACTGTCACTCCTTTTGTAGGACAAACAAACAGATGAAGTAGACACAGCAAACAAAACCAGGCTCATGAAAACATTTGCCAACGTGCAGACGCTCCCTGTCCTCTCACAGTTTCCTTGAAAAACATCCTGTCCCTTTCCTCAAGGCCTTTCTCCATCTTTCTTGTAAAATCTGCCTCACACTTTGCCTAATCAGCCCCCCTCTCTCACCCACGTTTATGCTTCTGTAGCTCTCCACTTTGAATAAAATCAATATGTTCCGTTGTCGACATTTCCTCTGTCACCAGAGCTTTCAGCAGCATTAGACGGCATGCAACCATCTCGCCTAAAAAATGAAGGAATGAGGAATGAAAGGGCACTGGTGGAATATTTCTCAAAGCCTCTGTCTCCCTTTTCCTCCCTCTTTTATTCTACTCCCACCAGTCTTCTCATACCGTCTCTGTCTTGAATGGAGCTAATGCACGCTGTCGCTTTTCCTCTTCGGCTGGGTGTTGTGAGATTTTCACTGGCTTCCCTCTCTGGGCTCTAAAGCTTTTGTTCCACTGGTCACCACTGGGGTTCTGGATAATTGAGGAAATGTCACACTGTGCCTGCTCTCCTGGGTGAAACATCTGAGTAAAAGCCAGGCCTGAGTACTTACAAAACACCACGCAGCTGATCTTATAAGTGGTTGATCTCGAGAGACCATCCCTGAAAAAGACAAGGAGAGAGAGAGAGATATGCACACACAGAGATCTGATCTTCATTGAGGATGAGAAGTGACTGTTGGTTTAAAAATACCTGCACTTAAGAGACTACGCATTTGTCAGTATTATCATTGTAAGACAAGAGTTACAGCCTGAAAGACGTATTTACATTTGGAGCTTTTATTAAAATAACTGTAAAATTTAGCACAATTT
>JAPXVT010000017.1:11748799-11759255 GCA_029823135.1 Acanthurus reversus | reverse complement strand
GCGTGAGGTATTCTTTTTGATGACGTCATAATTATAGCGTCCCCCCACTTAAAAAATCCCCACTACACCACTGGTCATGACCCATCCTTTATGACCACAGGTGAAGGAAAGAACAAAGACTGACCTGTAGATCAAGAGCTTTGCCTTCTAGCTGAATTCTCTTTTTGTAACAATGGAACCACTCCCGCTGCACCAATTCTCTGGCCAGTCTCCCACTCCATAGTCCCCTCACTTGTGAACAAGACCCCAAGATACTTGAACTTCTTCACTTGGGGTAAGGATGCGTTCCCTACTTGGAGTGAACAGTCCACCGGTTTCCTCATCAGCAGCGCGCTGATGTTTGGAATAGAGTTTGTGACAATGTAAAAGATTCTGCCTCCATTATACATCTTTGTAACAAGTATTTGTGCACATTCAGCCAGAATTATATAAACAAAAAGTCAGCAAATATGTTGGATCTGGCAGTTATCCTGCATCCTAGTTTTGTATTGACAATGACCCCAAAAATCCCGTATGGGTAAGGAACATTTTTTCTTTATTTGTTTTGACCATAAAAGACTTATGAACTTTGTCAGTAAAGACAAATGTACAATTTGAAATGGAACTAACATGTAGTTTAACACAAGTCTAGAATTCAGTCAAATTATGGTAAGATTAGGGTTTATACATTAACAGATTTTACAATTTGCAAATGTGAATATTTAAACCTATTTGCTGGACACTTTTACAAAGATATTGCAGACATTCAGCTGTGTTTTCCTTTATGGTATGATAATGCCAGAAAAAGCCAAAGCACTTTCTATCTAGAAGGTCTTCTGTTGCCTTAAATTTCTCCCGAGACAAGGCCATTTGGTTCACTTATGTATGATCTACTGAACAGTGCACCGTCAAAGGCTTTAGAGACTTGTCTTGGTTAGCCTCTCTGGGGGAAGAGAATACCATGACTGTCCATGATAAGAGATAAAAATGAATAGCTGCACTTCTGAATTGAAATAGGTCTTGTTAAGCTTCGGGGTCATTACTTTAAGTTAGACGGAGGAAAGGGGATTTTGACTGATACCTCAAGAGACAATGTAAGGTCACGGCAGTTTCATGGATGTCAAGGTAACATGGGGAGGGCATTAAGATCATGGATCATGCGCTGAAGAAGCGCTATGTGTAACACTGAGGGATTTTCAACACTACTGTATGTTTTGGCTGGCAAGTGGCCTGAAGAAAGAGGTCGTGCTTCCAACTGGATAGACTTTTTTTATACAAACAGAATGTCTGGCTTTTAAAAAATTGAATATAGACCGGGCAGAAATTAGAGTCTGGCACATTTTGTATCTTTCATGTGCTTCTGACAACATATCTAGGGACTCCAGTATCTACTCCAAAATAAAAAGAAAACTGTTGACAACACAGGACAGACAGGGATCCCGAAAGTTCACTTACCAATATCAAAGCATTGAGGACGCATCAAAGGGAGAGATGAAAGGGAAAAGGAAGCTGCAAGATGCAGCATAAGAAAGACATCGTGTCCAAACTGTCTTGGTAAGCAGCAAGCACTGAGCAACTATAAGCAAACTGCTGTTTTTTGGAATCAGCCATTCCCAAACTTGACAGGTGACTTTAGCTTTTGATTTCAAAGTGTGAAAATACAAATGTGGCGTGAAAAGACTCACTGCCAGCAGTACATGCTTGGTTTTGAACATACTTTATTGGCACTGTCAAACAGGATAGGTGTGACCTGACAAGCTGACAAACCGCAAAAATAGGAATGCTGTGAACGCGAACGAGAGAGCTGATGAAAAAAGGTGTTTTTGGTCAATGCATTGACTTGAATGAATACATACAAATGCAGATGTTGGAGGTAAAAAGCTCAGAATGTGCCCTGCTCTAAACATACAGCAATATGGAGCAGTGATAAGCAAAAACAACCTTGCACAGCAAAAACCTGACAATCTACAAGATTGAGGATTGTGGCATTACTGCACTTAATGCATTTTAATCAATTTTATCACTTTTAACAGCAACTTACTCTGAGACAGAATCTACAACATTTTTTTAAACCTATTCAAAGCCAGACAGGACAGAAGTAAATTATTTTCTCAATGAAAAGAGGCAAAAACCTACAGTGAAAAAGAACGATATAGACTGAAACTTGGGGCGATTTTCAGTAAATACAATTAAGAGTTCTCCTAAATGCTGCTAAAAAAATTTAGGGCAAAGATTTTCCTCTCAACAGCTGCTGTCTTCCTGAATCTGCTGAGAACAACTTTTATTTTCGGACTACGAGAACCCAAAAACTAAGAGGGAACTTGGTTTACCCGTTAGCTAAATCAGTTTTCTTACTGTATCTACAGGGAGTGAGAAATTTCAAAAACCCATACAAGCAATGTGAAAAGTAACCAGACTGCATATTGGATATTCAGCAGATTAAATTAATACACTAAATATCAATTAAATTAACTTTTATTTGATATCAAATTAAATTAAATTAAATTAAATAACATTTTAAATGGAATAAATGTGATTGAATTAAGTAAAACAGTTTAATATGTTATCATTGCAAATTAAATTTTTAAATCATAACATATTTATGTATTTATTTATTTAATATTTTCCTATATCTTCGCTTCGATTTGCTAAGGCCCCCTTGGTGCCCTCTGCGGGCTTCCAGGCTGTGCTGACACCCCCACCGACACAAGCATCCTCTTGACATGTATTCTTAATCATTTATTTTACAAATATGCATTTATATCAGCACGTTTCACCTTTGTCATTCAAATATCTTATATATGTGCGGTACACAACTGCAGTCCAGCTCGCAACAATGAATCACCTTGATAACAGCTTGCTGGGTACCAAATGTATGGTCCTGCTTCCAAGTACAGTCTTTCATAGAGAATAACTGCCATTAAGCCTGACATTTGCAAAAGCAGACCCTCAGCACAAAAATCAACTGTATTACAAACTGGCTTTTCCTCCCTCTCCATCTGTCTGACAGTTCAATTTCCTGTGCAAAGCTTTAATTTGGAGCATCCTCTCTATACTGTATCTGGAATTTAGATCTTACAAGGTCATCCAGGCATACAGAAGAAAGGGCCATTGTGCCGATATTCATCTGCAGTGTGATTTCTTATTTTACCCTCGTGCTGCTGCAAACCCAACGCAGAACAAAGCTTATTTGCGGGGGGGGGGGTCACTCCTATCTGTATTCTCTAAAAGCAGCCAGTGGGCATTTAGTTTTGACAGCCACTGCTCAGAGCTGACAGACTATAAACAAAAGGCTTACACAAAACATAAAGGCCAGGAACCTCATCTTTAAATGCTGTCAGTCCCATTGCACCACTTCTTTTCCACCAAGGTTACGGCGGAGGTTTGCACTCACAACTAGAAAGCCACCTTTTTAAATGAAATACCTCCAGAGTATTGCAACGGATGCAAAACCACGGAGATAAAATACAGCTCACCAGCGACACATCTAACACAATCAACATGTGTTAAGTTATACCAACCAAAGAAGCTGTAAAAACACATAGCTGTACATCACACACACGTGCACACACACACACAAAGAGAACTAGTGTTTTATTGATTGAGGAATGCGCTTAAAGTAATTGCCTAAGGTCAATCTAGGCAGATAAACTGTTTGCTTGCTTCATTAAAGGAAACCACAACTTCTCCCTTGGTCATTAAATGTGAGTTATTGACTCTCAGTCCCGTGACATTTTGAAACAAAAGCAAAGTCCTGCAGACTCAAGATAAACTGATTGTGTCGCTGCCCTTTGTCGGATAAAAATGTCTTTCTCTGACTTATTCCCTTTAGCTTTGGACACTGTACATCAATAAATGCATTTATTTTCAGGCACTGTATGGATTTGACTCATGGCTTGGTATATCTATTTATCCCCTAGACCTGTAATTAGTAGCAAGTATACAGGTATTTGCTTATTTCTGTGTGAGTATTTTTGTCTGAAAATCAGTCTAGTTTCATCAGGTTGCTTAATTAATTTTAAAAAATTATTAAATATCCAGATTGACACAGCCTAAGCAAAGTGTTTTACTATTAATTATAACATAATATCAGCTGCACTGGTAATAATTGATTTTCTTTCATTTAATGAAAACTGCTTTGCATGACCTGACACTTGCTTGGGTTCGATCAATTGCTGTGAACATCACGTCCGCTTGTATTGATACAAGTTATAGTTTTTACAGAGAACTGCATTTGAGCGCTGATTAATTTGGAAAAAAATGAAGCACTGTATCACTGCTATAATAACATGTTTTGAAGAGCAATAAAAACACTTAATAGGTCCCTGAGATGAATGGAAATCAATGGCTGCCCTGAAGGTAAGAGGAATCAAGAAAAGAGAGAGATTATAAAAGCAAAAGTAAATCTTGAAATCATCTAGTGGGTTACTACACATTGATTTGGTGGGGTTCAGAAAGCCTGTCCATTTTCTTAAGACTGCTGGTCAGATGCTGGAGTCCTAGTAGAACCAGAAAACTGTTCTAACAGGTGTATTGGATGACATTTGTTTGTCCCCTCTGCCCCTCAGTGCAGCCAAACATGTAAAAATTGAGGCAAAGTGCTACACGGTGAATGATTATCCAACCGAGGAACAACTCCTGGACTCTCTTTCCAACTTAGATCTTTCTAACACAAAGAGTTCAAAATTATTACGTGACTATGTCTCCAAAACCCTCAACGAAAGGTAAATCCAAAAAAGATAACTCAGCAATCATTGCTCAGGCTCTGTCTGGTCTGATGAAGGAGGCAAACTTGGTGGTTGGTTGCATTTTGTCATCTCTGACAATGTCGAAGCATCCACAGCAGATATTTTACCCAGTGCAGCACTTTGGTTGTCACTAAGGTGAACAACACTTTGTCAGGACCCCCAAGAACTAGAAATAATACATATAAATTCAGTCGAACGTACTTTAATCAACATAAAAACATCAATTTCATTTACTGGTGACAAGTAATCTCACCTCACAACAGGAACGACCTGCTTGCTGACAGAGATGTCAGTGATCTCATCAACCATTAATCTCCACACTTGGGGATTTTGACGACTCTGCCACCAGCTGGTCGTCCAAAATCCGACCGGTGACCTCCACCATTTCATCAGTGACGTGACATTTTGTATATTTGATGTTGGCACTTAGCTGGTGGCGAGGAAATAATTTGGTTTGCTCTGTTGACAGCAATGGTGTAGAAATGTTCCACTCACAATCATGCAGTTAAATGGCTGCAGCAGTTAGATTCAAAACATCAAAATAAGCGCAGTCCAGTTGCTTTTATGAGCAAATGGGCTCATGAGGTGGGGCCACTTTTATTATTTTGAAGAGGTCTTTAAGAGTCCTGTGTTTCATGTCCGCTTGTACAGTAGATAAAAAGGTTGTTTGTCTACAACAGGATTAGTGCAGGCTAATGCTACAAGCTAACAAGTATGCTACATGTAGGCCTAGTTGGTGACACTTTTTGGGTTTCGGCTCAGACAAAGTCACGTTTGAGAGATCCCTCAAAAATGTGCAGCTCCAAAAACACAAAATCAACTTGTGGCTGACGATGCTGATATTTTGACCTCAAATAAATAAAACATATGGGAAAACTGAAAATCTCATAACCAAGCTAATGCCAGTTCCTCATTCAGCTGCTGCGGTGGCTAATGAGGTCTGTATTTTTTTGGGGCTTAATCTACTGCATTGTGTCAGTGGTGAGGGTACAAGCAAACTACAACAGTTCTGAAGCTACACAGAAGGCTGGAGATGACGGAAAATATTACACAAAAGGAGCTTAAGATGCTAAAAAAAAAATCATTTCAGCTCTCTGGGCTTACATGAGTAGATGCATGGCTTTAAACACAGAGCTAAATATTCATCACTGACCCCGACATCATCAGTATGTGAGAAAGCAAATGCAAGTGCGGCTATTTTAAGACCAAATCACAAAATAATATTTATTTTGGCATTATGAAGCCTTCGCAGTCTACTTCTGGATGACAAAGAATGATTACAAAGGGATGTTTTTTTTAGTACATGCACATATGGACATAAAATATTTAATTACTTAGTGCATGTTAACAACAAGCATGATTGCATTGTGTGTTTGGAGAAATAACCGTTAAAATAACCATTCAGAACCGTTGATCCGAGCAGTTTGTGAACCTGACAATGCATTGATCTGATTAAAAAAAAAAAGCTTAAAAAGCCTTAAAAAAAGAAAAGAGAAAGAAAGAAAATGACATTTCAAGTGTGAGAAATAACTATAACTATATGAAATTTAACCAAAAATCAGGACAACAGCATATTTGAACAACAATCCCACACAATTCTTAAAACGAGAAATGTGCTTTCCTTTATTTCCTCATTTCATATAATTCAGCTCCACTGTTTAATCGAACAAGTTAAAACTAAATACACCTACAGTCCACACTTGATGTATTAAGTTGTTTCAGAGAACAATTGCCTATAATAAGCCAATTAAGAATCCACAAAAAGAGCCAGGCAACTTGTGATCCGACTGCTTTGTTCAAAGTCTGAAATCAAACCACCTAATTATTGCACAAATCCTCACAGTCAGAAAATGTTTCCAAATTACAGCAAGCATTTGTAAGATTTAAACTACAACTCCTGCAGTAAAGGTGAAAGCTGACCCAGTCTGCACTGGGCCAACTTAAAAAAAATTGCAATTTGAGCATATCACAATGTTGAGAATGTGATGCAATTCTTATCCAAAACTAATAACCTTACATAGATTCAAAGATCAACTGGTTTGACAGCAGAAATTCAAGGATTCGTAAAAACCTGAGCCAGTAGTTTCTAGACAGCAACCCCTCTTCTCCGTGAAATCCAGACTCAACCCGGCTGCTCAGCGACCCGTTTAGTAAACATGGCACTTTATGACTCATCATTTATATCTAACTGTGTGGTGCTAAGTGCTAGCATCCATGATATAACCCCGTGTTGGTATTAGCATCCAGCCATATCAAGCCCCTGTGATGAAAGCAGATGTTTACACATTAGTAAGAGCATCCCTTTAGGAGACCTCATTAAAATGCGGGATCACAGCAGTGTCCAATCAACAGTATCCACAAACTATCCAGAGGAAAATATTTTTAATATCACGGCCAGGGCGACATATAGAGCTATTTGGCTTTGCTTTTTATGCGATTAGCCGATTGAAACGCAATATAACGCCTTATCTTGGTTCTAAATAGCATATTTGAAAAAAAAAAAAAAAAAGATTATGATCAAGCAAGGTCAGGGGATTAATGGATCAGGGAGATCAGTGGAGCCACACACAGCGATTTAATGTACTAACATCAAGAAACTGTACTCTTTGTTCTTTCACTTTCAACCCAAAAAGTCATCAAAGAGGAAAGGAAATATCTGTAGGTTGGACATGTGAAGGGGGGAAAAAAAGACACAGCCTGTGATGTTTGAGGTTTTAAGATGCTGGTGGTGCATTCTGGGACCGGAGCACCTTCCCTGTCGTGACACTATCACCAGAGTCAATCTACAATATGCTGATTCTATCATAATGAAGAAAATTGGCTCTGTCCCCGAGGAGAGGAGCCCTAATAGAAAATAATTCTGCCCTTGAAACACTCTGGGCCTGGCTTTGATTAGATGATGCTATCTTTGTTTAGACTTGAGCATCTGGGGCAGGACCATGTGTTCATATATTTAATTAAAATACCATTGCCTGCTCTGACAAAGGGTACTTATCTCATCAAAGTGTTCACCCCGGATTTTTTCTCTTAATTCAAAAGATTATCTCTGTTGATTGGCCATAGAGGTGGGATGGATGGGGGCAGCGGTGAGTATGGAATCTATTGGCATGTCAGAATACTGGCTCGTCTGCTGTCCACCTTGACTGCGAGCCAGATATCATCACTGCGTGCCATCTGGCTCCGAGACAGAACTATTTTACCTTTATCGCTGCATTTTTTATCATTCACGCAGAGGTGTGTGAGAGCATAATTACAGTGTTATTATGGCTGTCACAGCCCTGCTACAACAAAATTTGGATTGCTGACCCACCGAAAATGACCTTTGTATGCCGCTGCAATGAGCCTCATCTACTAGTGATACACTGTTAGAGCGCAATAAAAGCTGTTAGAAACATGGACCAAAATATAGTGTTATCATATTCAGCTCCTCCACGAGGCTGCAGCTGCTAATTACTTTGTTTTCAGATGACTCTTCTTATTATTTTCTCAACAAATTGAAAACTATTTGATCTTGAAAATATCAGAGAATGGAGAAAAATGCTGCCTATTACACTACTTTATTAAACAAACAATCCGAAATCAAAGTAAAGCAGCAAATCCTCTCGTTTGAGAGGCTGCATTTCGGGGATATTGACATTTCCAGCTTGAATATTTGATTATCAAGTAACTATTTTCTATCAACCAAAAAACCTAAAAGTCAGAGATCTGCTGTATTATCAAGGTTATGTTCTCACTGTGGGCGCACGGACAATCTTGACCACTAATGAGCGACTTAGCTGGGTGCAGGAGAGGACTAGACTGTGATGTGTTTCAGTGAATGAAAGAAAGACAAAGCTAGTTAAACTGCGAGGCTCCAATTTACTGAAGCCGATGCATATTTTACACTACAGGCAATTCATGTAAACTATAGGTGGTCTTATTGTGGCTGTTCCAAGCATGAAAAACCTCAAGGACCATCTTAGATTAAGCTTTGGCATTTAGCGATTGTGTTAGCATTAGCAGCAGCTTTAGCGCTAAAAACTGCATGACCTCCCCGTCATCCATGCATAAGTACCTGTCAGTTACACTTGTGCCTAAATAGCTTCACCGCCTGTGCCCATGTAGCTTTAACTCACCACAACAACCTACACAGACGCCCAGTGACGAACTTAAAGTTGGGGTAGGCAGCATCTGGAAATCAAGCTAGCTGGTGTTTAAGACTCCTAAGCAACTCTAACGCATCCTCCCTCCCTGTTTTTGCTCCAGCATGTGTTTTATTTCGTTTGTTGTCACTCTCTCTTTTATGGCAAATTTACATTAAAGATTTCCAATGAGACGAAACAGTTGCAGGGACAGTTGCAGCGGTGTAAACTGGTCCGTCTCAGCTCGACTCGAGCCGGCTGACGGTGTTGCCTGCAACTCAGCTTGTCAAGTCCCCAGAGGCCAGTTTTTGCAGACAAAGCACGTCCCTTGTTTCAACAGTCAATCCGTTTGCAGTCACGTCAACTGTTGCTTTTGAAGTGCAGCGCAGAGCAGCCAACAGGAACACACGCTTTTTGAAATGACCCCTGATTGGCTGAAAAGAGTCTTTAACCGTCTTTATTTTCTACAACATGAACACAGAACCGAGACGAGGTGCAGAAATGCAATGTTCTTTCAGACCACCTGAATTACAATATGCTGAAGGTTATTCTGGAATTCTTGCCCACTGACACCAAAAATGAACTGCCTAACTCAGCTTAAAGGACTTCACTTACACAAAGACATTAGAAAAAGCTCATACAGTGGGGTTGATATTGAAATTGAAAGATAGCTCATTAAGAGACCAGTTTGTCCATAGTGACAGTGGCTGGCGCATGCACGCACACACACACACTCCCTCACTCTCTCTCTCATCTCTGTTTTGGAGCAAGCTCAAGTTGCCACATCTATTTTACAATCAAGCGCTACAACAAATCACACATCCTCTTGTACAAATTGCCCACAAGTGTCACTGTACAGCAGCAGTAAGAGCAGTTTTCTAATTAACTCTCTCCAGGAGTCTGTCTGACCTTGATTCAGTGGGACTCTTCAAGCACTTTCTCTTCAGCATCTCAGTTTTCTGTGTGTAACAGTCAACATCATTAAAAATTTTATATTAAATACATTTGACAGGAAACAAAATAGAAGAAATCGCCTCATATAGCTGTGCACTACACATACAGCCTGTATCCTGATGTAAACGGCACATGCTTTTTCTGTACATTTGAACTTAAAATAAAAGAAATTTGAATGTGTTGCAAGTATGTCAAGTAAGTGGTGATCCTAGAGTTCTTAAATTTGCAGCAACTTCTTAACTCATGTCTGGACTGACTGTAAACAGGATGCAGCTGAGTTTACCAGAGATTTCAGACCACTGAGGCCACACCAAGAATTAAGTCGCAGGTGAACTACATCATCTTTCTACCTATACACTGTATAACAAACTCCATCCTGTGACCTGCAGTAACCCACAGAAGTACCCTGGACAGCCATTACCGCTTTCCCCGACTAGCGTGCTCCTTCTCTGGTGGCCTGTGCACTGAAAATTATCCTCTAAATTAACTCACAGAGGATTTTTGTGAATGTCATGTAACCTGTTTGCTGGTGGCATGAGAGGCCTGTTTGCTTCTCCCACATGAATAAGTGTTGAGATACTGTCAGACATTAAAGGGGTACGAGGGGTTTTACTGCTTGTCCCCTCTGCCATAAAACAAGGCCGTGATGGGACA
>JAPXVT010000017.1:11465017-11478987 GCA_029823135.1 Acanthurus reversus | reverse complement strand
ACTTTCTAATGCCAGCAAATAACAGTGATTCTTGCAAATGGAAGCAGCAGACCTCATAATATGCTCTGTGTTTTAATTTGGATCAATTTTGAAACTCATTTCTTTGCAATAAAATTTTTACCACTGTGAATTATGCATCAAAAGTACTGAGGAGAGAGAAATGTTTAAGTATGCAAGGTAACGTCTCACTGAGAGATTAAATATTAGATTATGAGGAATATTAAATAAGGTAAAATGGGTTTAAAAATGCACGAATTGGGACACAAATGTAATATTTAAATTTCAGTGGGATGAAATCAGACATCCTGGAAGTTGTGAGAGCGTCCAGAGTGATAATAGGTTTTTAGCCTGACATTTGAATAAGTAACACTAACAATGAAATGTTTCCACATTGTGGTAAATGGAGGAGACAGACTGGAAACTCAAACTTTACTATCGCTCTACCATCTTCACAGAATCTGTAAGTGTTCCTGTCACAAGAATCATATCTGCTAAAAGGTGATTCCATTATCTTTGACTGTGTTGGTACTCAGATCAAGAAATTTTATCAGGTTAGTGCTCAAATAGTTAACTATCATTGAATCTGTGTATGAAGCTGGTCTTAGGTTAAACTTTGGTACAGGTCTCTTGATTTCTATCAAAAAATCTGAAGAAAGAGAGCACAGCAGAATCATTTAGAATAGGTTGTGCTGAGGAGCACAAATTGGACAGGTTTGTCAACAATCTGGACAAATTTTTTTGGGTGAACGGAAAACAAAAAGTAGAGTATAGTAAATTATCACAGTATCACAACAAAAAGATTTCCTAGTTCAGCTTTAGCCTGCACTTGCTCACTTTGTTTTACCTCCAAAAAAAGTGGTAATGGATCCGGCGAAATTGTTGGTTAGTTTGGCTTGTTTTCAACCTGTTTGTCTGACAATGTTTGTTGCCCCGTTGGAACTAGTTTCAGCAATTGTCACATTTTAAGACATCAGCAGTCACTATGATGAGAACAATATACATACATACACGGGGCGCCCTGGTAGCTCAGTTGGTAGAGCAGGTGCCCCAAGAGGCTGAATCCCTGCTGCTGCGGCCACGGGTTCCTTCAGCTCTCTTATCAATGAAGGCACAAAATTGGCCAATAAATATCTTTAAAAAAAGGAACACACACACACACACACAGGGGTTCAAAACACCCACCGCAGATGTGTTTACCTGCTTGTGCTGCAGTAATAAGAGCAGTGTTGCCCTCGTTGTCCTGCCAGTTAACATCAAGATACGGGCACTGAGAGAGGGCGATGACCACGTCCACGTAACCATGGTAGCAGGCCACAATCAGACCAGACTGAAACACAAAAACAAGGTTGCTTGAATTTAGTCAGGTCTTTGTTGTATTTTGGCTTCTAAAAACACAGAGATAGTTATAACTGCTGCTAATTGATCATAATAATCCACCTGGTATCCCATCAATCTACATGCAGAGTTGAAATATCAGCAAGAGTTAGGCTATAGTCACACTACAGTATGAGTACTATGTAGAAACTAGAGATATAGAACAGTCCATATATTTGTTGATAGTACCGAGCAATCAGTCTCTGCAACATTTAAAGCTAATCACTGACCCAAACTAACTGGTTCTTGGTTTGCACATTTAAGAGTCTGCTTTGGCTGGAATTAAAATGAGGTCTTTTACTCAAAATATTGCAAGAAAAGGTTCCGATACAGAGCTGGTTGACCAATTCAAAATTTATAAGATACAACAAGAACTTACTTAAAATGCAGATCAACAGGATATTGGGATTGTGAGACTGTGGAGATATTTTGAATTCAAGGAAATTACTTCCAGGCTTCGTCTTTAGGGTAACAATTTCTGGAGACTTGTATTGAATATGTGCATATGTTTAGGTAACTGGGACCAAAATGGTATGACATTGCCTACCTATGTTAACCAGCTCAGTGGCCTTGTGGTTAGAGGGTCTGCCCTGAGGTTGGAAGGTTGGGGTTCAATCCCCTGCCGAGTCATACCAAAGACTGTGAACTGATACCTAATGCCTTCCTGCTTGGCACTCAAGGGTTTGAATGGGATATGCAATGTTCTAATTTCATTACCAGGGGTTGTACTTGTACATCAAGCCACCTCACGCTGCAGAATCAGGAGATTGGGCTCTCAAAGGCTACCTTTTTTTTTTTTTTTTTTAACATATGTTATAATGTTGCGTGTATCAGGTGAACTCAGTAATGAGACAGGCAGTATTGCAGTCATGTCCTTTGAATGTGATTGGCCAAAACAAAGAGATAGTCAAATCAATGAATTTTCTCACAGTCATGAAAGTTGTCAGGTGTGACAATCATTAATGCCAATAAAGTTAGTGCTGCACAGTCAGGAAGCCAGACTGGTTCTCATGTTAGAAATAAGTATCAAAGATGACATCCACTTCACAAATCCTTCATGTAAAGATTTTTTTCCAAGGTCACCATACAAACAATGAGTGGACTGAACTGACCCATTTCCACGGCAGCATATGCTATGTCACACCCTTCTTAGTGTCCTGAAAGACATTACTGTCACAGTGCTCCAGGATGATCCTTCTCTGTCTGTCCCAGCTCTCTAAGTATACAGTATATTCTACCGAGTGCTCAGGTCAATGTCTTAGCAAGCCCTTTAAAAGCTGAGCCCTGATAGCAAGCCGCTTCATGACACTGCCACTGCGCCATTTATACACCCCATCTGCTGCTCGAGGCTTAACTAAGTCCTCTGAACCCTCCTTCAGGATTTGACCTTCAGTGCCTCACTGGTGATCAGGAGCTGCTCTTGGCTCAGCTCTCACTGCAAAACCTGATGTGACTGCCAGTGAGAAAAACAGCTAAATTCACTCAGTCATCACATTTTTTTATCTGTCATTGTACCTTAATTAAAAATAACATTCCACATCTTAGACATGAAATTGGTTGGCCAATCAACATTGTAGGCAAATGTAACAGCAACACAAACAGCACACGTGCCAAGGTTAAATTTCACTATGATTTAAGTGATATAATATCCTCATGTGGTACATCTTTCTACTTCAAACTGCAGGTCCTGTGTGGCCATAAACAGTTGGTACAAAGTCCTCTACAGCACTGTTTTGACCCATAATTCAAACTGAGGTGTCGTAACCTCATTATTTTGAAGGGGAAGTGGATGGTTTACACCACAATCAACACTGCTGGCGGTGTCATAGCACTGATGCTGCACAAGCACATCAGTTATTAGACACTCTCATGCTATTTAAGTATAAAATCATGATAAGGCCCATCTTACATTACTGCCATTTTGCAAATCACACTGTGATGTCTCATCCTTCCACAAATAAAGTGCGAACAAGTGATCACGTTTACACTCAGTTTATCTTTTGATTTTTTCACATTGAAATTTTTTTTGATCCAACACACCTGCCGATAAGATGTTTTTCTGTGCAGCGAATTTGTACTAAATGTATTTTTCCTACGTCTGAGCCTTTGAGCTGATAATGATTTCCATTAATTTCCACAGGTATAAAAATGAACTAAATGACTTTAAAACTTGCCTGAGTTGTGAGTTCAGTCACAAGTCATCACGCATCAGAGTTATATTATTTTTTCAAAGTCACACAAATCATACTATTAAAATTAATGTGCAGTAAATCTAGATCACCATGCAATGGTGTTGGAAGATGAATTGAAACAAAATCAACTGTTTTTCAGGGACACCTACTCTTCTGTTTCTGTCTGTCTCTCTCACTTCCTCTTCAGTAACTCCTTGTCTGATCATAATCTTGACGATGACAGCATTGTTGTTGCAGCATGCATTGAAGAAGGAAATGGGCTGAGGACTGTCGGGGCTTGGTGAGCGGTACAAGAGGGACATAGCTGTACTGTCCGGGGGATAGAAAGAATCATCGGAGGCGACGCTCCGGGTGTCTGAGTGATCCGACAGGGCTTCGAAGTCCAACTCCTCAAACTCCTGGTAGATATCGTCCTCATCCTCCCAATAGTTTCGTGTGTAATCAACTTCAGTCTCTGTGTCATCGTCCTCTTCGGACAATTCATGTTCATCCCCACTTTCATCACTGGTGATAGACATGGTAGGTGTATCCATAGCATATTTATTGGTTCTAAACTCACCCAGGCCCACATGTCCAGCAACTCCATTCTCTCGAACCTTTGCACCTTCACCTTGTTCCTCTGTTATTAACACCATTTAAAACCTCCCCTGCCCCCAAACACCTTTTTAAACTCTTGTAGGGTGCCAGGACAACTCTAGGGGGACCGAGAATATATGTCCACTATCCTGCTGGAAAGCATTTTCCTATCCTACCTGACAGATGATTGAATCCTGTCAGGCTGTTCACATCTATCTGTTTCTGTGTCCGTCAGGGTTTCCCAAGAAATAAGGGTCAACAGATTGAGAGATAGTTACACATGCTTCCAATCCTCCATCATCCTCCGTTGAAAAAATCTCCTCAGGATCCCATAGAGATTAGGATTCCCGAGAAATCTACAAGGCAAAGTCCTCAAGAAAGGTTTGATCATGAGCATGATCTGAGGTAGTCACTCCAGACTGGGGAGATGGCCAAAGAGAGTGATTATCAGCATTGCATTTCTAAAAAAATGCAGTTTGGGAAGCTGTCTATCCATGAGTTACAAGTTGTGGAAGGGCTACAGTCCATTTCCATGAAACTCTTCGCCAAGGCAAAAACAGCCTCATCGATCAGAATCCAACAGGCAGCTTGAGTTCCTGAGGTCTTGATAAGAAAATAAAGCTAAAGTTGTCCTCTGGCAAGTAGAGGAACTTTAGGTTGTCTTGGTTGGAAACAGTAACAGTCCGCACTAACAGCGTTGAGCAAATAATCCCGTGCTTCCCTGTGGAGAAACATTACGCTTCCTTTGATGATGGCCAGCAACGGGATGTGGCATCCTCTTGAACTGACGCCTGATAATCCCTTTAGTTGCTCTCTCTCTAGCTCTGGCTGTTCTGTCGCGTTCTCCTCCCCAGTGATAAGAGTTTCAAAAGTTTTCTGTTGGCATACAATGAAGTCTCAATTTGAATGGTACAAGCACAGAGGGAATGTCTTCACTTTTAAAAGAAATCTTCTCTCTTAATATCAGAAGATGTTTTCCACATGCACAGCCTAAGAAAATAAGCGAGACAGCGTATACTTTTCTCAAGATACTTAAGCACTAAAAACCTGTTCAATGCAAAAAACAAATGGAGAAACAGATCTTAAAGTCCATGCCACTGTTGACACCCACATTTATTTACTACCTTTGTTCTGAGAGCAGCAGAGAAGTCATTAGTGCAACTGGTCGGGTCAACCCCACCCCCCCGCTTTCATCATCTGCTGCACTGAGCACTGCCAGCATAAATTGGATTGTTAACCACCTGACTTCATTTGTGTACATGGTACAGTGGAAGTACTGAGATCGCCCTCAATCAAGACAGAGTTCAGGTCCTAATGTGACCTTAATCAGTGTCTTAGGCAGAATAATGCATGTAGTTTATAAACACATTTTGGAATTGGTCAAGCAGGATTTTAACATTAGTTTATAGAAAAGGCCCCGTTTCACTGAAAAAAACCTTTAACAAATGTAAAAACAAACAAACGATTCATCACATGGTGATAATCCAAACTTCTCGTATACTGTCTCGTACTTGTGAGTTTCACTTGATCAGGAGTTCTTTAGATTTTTGGCAGCAGAGCATTTGTCAGCTGGGCTGTTGGTCTGCTTCAGATTTCAGAAAACTTAATTACATGCTCAGGATTGGAGCACATGCAAAGAAAGGGAGCAAAATTTATTAAATTCATTCATTCATTCAACATTAAACATACTAAAAACACAGATGTACAATAAACAGAGCAGGAAAAAATATAAATAAAGATAAGATACCAATACAAAATATAAATATTAAATAATGTAATAATAATAATATATATATATATATATATAATATTTATAAAATATATCATATATAAATATATAATAATAATATAAAATAAAAGTGTGTATGTGTGAGAGACAGTGACAGTGCAGGTATGTATGTGGACTGTTTTTATCCCCACAGAGTCCTTATTGCTCCTTTTATTGTAGCTTCTATTGTATTTTTTATTTTACTGCTTTTTATGGAATGAGAGTTTTGTCTATTTGTGTATTGTGAGATATATGTTGTCTTTTTTTTACCATGTACTGTTGTGCCCATTCTTTGCACATGCAGCCAAAAGACAAATTTCTGCCTTTTGTGTGCAAAAAGTAGACAATAGAGCATTTTTCTATTCTATTCTATAGTGTTCAGTAAGGTTTTGTTGAGGGGTGTGATTGTTGTTTGAAAAAAACCTCGTCTGAGTCTTTCTGTTTTGGCTGGAGGCTGCTGTACCGTCTTCCATGCAGCAGAAGCTTGGATAGTTCGCAGTGAGGGTGGTGGGGGTCTCTGATGATCTGGTTTGCTTTTCCTACACACCGGGTCTCACAGATGTGCTGGATGGATGCATGGTGCAGCAAGCAAAGGCTGTCTTTGCTGCTGTATGTTTCACCCAATTCAAATGAAACGGGCCTCGAACCTTCCAAAGGGCCCCCACTGACCTGTAATTAAGCAATATCACACTCGAGGTCGTGATGTTGTACTGTAATATCGTCACGGCTGTGATTGTCTTCGGCACTCGGCCTACAACCAAACCACAGCCGTGAGGATATTACAGTACAACATCACTCCCTCTTGTGTGATACTGCTTAAATATAAAGCTGGAGAAGATAAGACATACTGTTAGGGGGTCAGATGGCAAGTTTACATTGATATGGCAACATCCTCTCAGATACTATATGCTTTAGGCTCTAATAACTTTATGTAGGAGTAAAGTCTTCTCAGTTTCCTTATTTCACTAGTTTCAATACATGTCAGTGGCCTAGTTAATCAGTTTTACTGCTCTAGGACTGGAAAAGTTATTCTGAATTACAGTTTATAATAATTAATTTGCTTGCTTTGTTCAAATAATTTTATGTATGTGTACATGTATAAATATGTATGCAGACTTAATTAGACATAGTCATGCAATGATTTATCAAATCCGGAGTCACAATATTCAGAAATTATCTATGTTATAAAACAGAAACAGCCTGTGGTCCGAAAATTTTGAATAAAGGTTTTAATAGATGGCCCTGAAAGGCTGGACTACTGCGGTAGGATTGCACTGGAAGGCATAATAATGAGGTTTGCTCCCAGTTTGTTAGCAGCTGTGATGCACTATGGAAGACAGCCTATATACACTTTTACTCTAGGCAAAATACTCTTACACAGTGGCTCTGGTTCTTTGTCAGTCCTTCTAAAACACACTTTAATTGACATCGCCTCGAATCATCACAACTTGTGACTGAGGTCCAGGTCCTAATTGTACTCTGGTGTAATGTTATTCGACCATTTACGCCACAGCCACAAACACCACTCTGCCCTCTCCACGGAGCGGATGAAAGCAAGGAAGCCAGTAATTGCTTTTGACTTTCCAGAGTACCGCACCCCAAATAAGTGGAAATTTTGCAGACCCACTCGAAGCACAGTCTTTTTAATGAGCTTGCCTCCTGTTTATGCAGACGGGATAACAGAAGACTCTCAGTTGATGGCATTGGCCTTTTCCTAATCAATATTGAGCGCATCAATGCTTAGAGGTCTCTGGGCGCAACCTGTATTTAATCTGGCCAAAAAGACTAGCCCATAAGATTTTAAAGAGACGGCACCCAGCTAGTCAGAGCCTTGGCTACAGTCATTTTTTATCCCAATTAAGAATCTTTACAGTGTCTTTGGGGCCAAATTAGATTAATGGCTAGATTTCTCTATTATGAAGTAGTGCTGTGACTGAAGGGATTGGTCGGCCCTTTAAATATTTTAGTCCAGACTAAAAGAAAGAAAGGAAGGAGAAAGAAATGTCTGTCTTTCTCAGAGAGATGGATGGATGGATGGATGGATGGATATGGTCAATACCTGGTAAACATGTTAGCATCGTCTTCATAAGCATGGTAAATTAGTAAATATGGTGATATTAGCATTTAGCTTCAAGCACAATGATGCCTAAGTAGAGCCTCACAGCTGCTTCTATTGATATAACCCTTTTCTTGTTTGACCCTGAGTGACAGCCCAGCATTTTGAAAAGCAGAAGTCTGTTAGACAAAAAACTGTGATGCCATAATGCCGTCAGCGCTCCCATTTGTTGTAAATTTAGAAAATCTTAGGCTTGTATAGTGACTCATGGCAACAGTGTCAAATCATTTTGACAGTGATGCCAATCTCACAGTGGCTCTTTTAGAATCACTGATGATCCTCTTTGATTTGAAAACCTCACACATTCTCAGTCAACACATTATCGTCTATTCCCGGGAAGGCCTGTCCACCACCTCAATCTCACACTTACAGTGGGGGGCCTATAGATCAACTTAAGGGAACTTTCAACCCGTTCATCCTTTCTCTTTTCATTCCCTTCATTTCATTTTCATATCAATCCACCACTGGAATGTCATTCAACCTACACAACAGGCTGTCATAAGTGTGTGGGGGAGCCCCTTTAGGGCAAACTCCGAAACTCTATCCTAACCCTAACCAATACACGTCCACTCTGATTCCCCAATAAAGCTGGCCAAAGCAAAGGAGATTTTTGTTTTACTTCCATGTCATGAGAACATGGGAGTGTATTTCAACGCCGTGCTCTTTCTTTTGACTTGGACATGGACCAAAGAGGGGTCTCTGGGACTCTCTGCAAGTCTGGCATGCAATTCCTGGACCAGTTGGTTTCAGCCCAGGGGGGAGTCTCGAGTAGGGGGAGGGAAGGACTCAGCTCTGACAGACGTCCAATACACACAGCTGATGCCTCAGGCTGGCAAGTATAATAACATCATCTGTGCGAGACAGTACTGGTGGATCTCATATTTATTACCCAATATGTCCATCGGGAGGAGGGTTGGAATATTGCAACAGCGGCCAACACCACAATACTCATGTCAAGAATTTTAGAGTGGATATAGCTCGGCAACTCTTGGCAATGGTGGGCATACCAAGCGAGAAATGAGAAAAAATGTCTCACAACTAGCATAATTATGGTCGTCTTTGATTAGCAGATGACTTAGAACTCTTAGTGCGGGGGCTGCATTCCCTCGAAAAATCTGTTACCATTTTGAGTTTGAGAGGCTTCATCAAATTTGATGGATACTTCCAAACTGAGATTGAAAAATGAGTAATGTGATGCCGCCAATGGGGAGAATTAAATTAATGTGAATGGCAGACCTGACTCATTCGAATTTAAAAACTGAAATGGTATAGCCTTGTCTGAGACTGCATTTATCACTGCGGTCATTTTACTTTGGAAGTTTCCTTCAGTGCAGTTTTGTGTAATTTATTGCAAAAATTCACATTTGGCGTCATTAAATCATGAAGAGCCAGAAAAAAATTCCAATGCCATGCCGTGTTGTCTTGCATATTTTCAAAACCAACTTTCAGGTAAGGATTTTCCACATAACTAAAGCTTGATATAGCTTATACCTTTCTGCAATAGAGTTCTATTACTGACCAAAAACTACTTAAAAACCATCAGGGAATTACACGGTTGCACTAGGTGCTTCATGCTCACTGTCCTGTTGATCTAAATACCAACTACATTGCTAGATGTGTTTATCCTCAGCTGAAAATAGTCCTAACAAATGTACCATTTGCTGCTGTTTGACTATTATTTGCTAAAGACTATGCTGCGGTTTCACTTAAATATTAACTATGTATTTGTAAATATACAGAGGTACAGCTTTAGTAGAAATGAATGAGTGTTTGGAGAAGATTGCCACAGACCGGGACGTAAATTCGGACAGTACAGGGTTTGATCAAAAACTTAAGACTGTTGCTGTTGCACACAAATGGAATGCTGCACAGTAATGTGCTTGTTGCAGGTGCAAGCAATAACTTTCGTGAGGGTGTATTTCAAGATTTACTGCTTGATCATCACCTGTGGCACGCGTTTTTATGGGAACACTTGTTCGTGCACATTTGTAATTTCACCACTGACCTGAAACTGACCAGATAAAAGTAAAACCACATTTTTGAAAAAAAAAAAAAAGTCCATATGTTTTTTATCCAAATAATCATAAAGAGGCACCACCAAAAAGCATCACTTTTTCACAAATCTAAAATTGTGCCTGCTTCAGTTCAAATATATGGCAGTGGGAAGAGGAGAATCTGATTATCGACCATGTGCATGTATCCACAACTTTAAGAGCAATGGTTAAAAAAAAAAAAAAAAAGTGTATTTCTTATTTCCTGCCTCCATGCCTGATTTCCCTTAATAACCTGGATTCCTGTGTGCATGTAAACATAGCCAGTGGGCCTGTGAGATGACTTTCCTCACTGGTTCAGCTCTAATGGCACCTCCTCCCCAAACATATCCTGATGCCATCAACTCAGAAGCTTCAATTTTTAACATCCCCATCACTGAGAATCATGCCTCTCATCCTTTTGACACATCACAGCGACTGAGTCTCTGAGGTGATTGATGAAGGCAACGTGAACCGCTGCGCTCCTGTTTTCTGTTGTCTAAACTGTGTAAAGGAAAAGCCCACGAGCGTGAATTGCAATTATTTCTGCTCCAATCGCCGCAGTCTTATCTGCATATAGGTGGCATCTGCTTTGACCTCGCACATTGCCCAGAGCTGATTCAGACATCAGACAAAAATGCATTCCCAGAATGCGTACGTTCCCACAGTGCACGGGCACACTGTGCTTTGGCTGTTATGCGAATATTACAAAGATTTTTCTGAATCATCATGAAAATAAGGTCACAAAGACTAATGTGAAAATAATGATGAAGCAGACGTAATGTCAGAGGACACTGTCACGAGGGTTTGCAAAGTTGACTTTGAAAGCCTAATTCAGACCACACTTTATTTTAAATCCCTATTTCATTGCCCTTTTCATGCGATGTGCCAAAAAAAAACTGAGCAATGCATCTCTTCTCCTTTTTTTTTTTAAATGGCGTATGTTGTAGCTTTGCCTTTAAATGTCACATGTTTTTAATTCTCACTTGGTAAGGACAACAGCACACAAGATATTTCCACACATTTTTCCCGGCAGATATTCTGTCAAATGCCGGGACCTGTCACCGGGACGGAAAGGGCACATGTTAAGTGGAGTGACGCGGAGAAATGTCCTCTGTTCAGTCTGAGTCTGCAAATCATTATTCAGATTGCAGCACACCTCAGCGATCCCAGCCTGAATCCATGCACTAATGCTCACTACAAATGAGACCGATAACTCTGTGCATTTGAGTGATTTCCTCTGCGCAAGCTGACACTGACTGTTTCTTTGACGATCCCTTAAATATTCAAATGACTCGTGTGAGACAAAGCAGTGCGTCTGAGTGGGGGAGGAAGGCGAGCTGAAGACTACTTGGAATGTTGCAATGCAGACATTAAATTAGACTTAGTGGACAAAAGTAATTATGATTTATGACAGTTCCTTTTAGAATTAGTTTAAATGTGATGCTGCTGTTTAGCACTTCAGGTATTTTGACACAGAAATTCATGCCTCATTTTAGGCTCCTTGTTTTTAGTATTATAATTACTTTTCAATATGGCATTGAGATATGAGTACAATCCAAATAAAGCTAAATTAATGCCCAAGAGTCACCCTTCACACGCCCCTCTCAGCAATAACAACAATCATAGCATTAGCTTTAAAGAAGTGTAGGTTTAGTGCATTTGTATATGTGGGACTGTGGTCAGAGTAGAACTACAGAGAAAGAGTTTTGGAGGGAAGGATTGGAAATAAAACACAAGTTCCAGTTGAGAACCAGTGCCTCGTTCCTTGATTCATCAAAAGCATATACCTCGCAAGTCCAAAAACTTTGTGACACATTCCAAACAGGCGTTATTTAGATAAACTGATTACATACAAGGAGTCTACATGGTGACATTTTTGCCTAAAAATGTATAAAATCTTACTAAAATTACATATCAACAATCCTACAATGACACTTGAAAACAGCTGTTTGCCTGCTGGCAGTCAACAGACTGCAGTGTATGTAGCTCTGGCACCCCTTTGGTACCATATCAGTGTGTCTGTACCCCAACTGAACGGTGCCAAAAAGTGGGACGGATCGATCGATTATTTTGTTATCATCCACAAATGCAAATAACTGCGTGCAGTACTGTACCAAACTGAAATGTACTGTCTGGTGGAAACTGGGCTGAAGAAAGGCTGAATATCACCACATTTAATTGTTTTTGAGCTGCAACTCCTGGTCAATTGATCCATTGACTAGCCGATTTGCAGCTTTTCTTTGCCACTTGTAAAAGTAAATAAACAGCCTGTCGGTTTTGGACTGCTGGTTGGAAAAAAAAGACACAATGTAAGGATGGAACTTTGGTTTCTTAGAAATTATGATTACATTTTTTTTTTCAATCATTTGATATTTTATAAACTAAACTATTAATAAGGAAAATAATCTACAGATTAGTTGATAAAGAAATAATCATTAGTTGCAGCTTTTAAGTGTTTACACTCAAAGCGATTAGCTAAATCTCCATGTGGGGTTTGAGTAGCTCAGCCTTCCTACATTGGTATGTCAGTACTGTGCAGCAGCAAGGTGTACATGCCAAAGTCGCAATCTGTCTTCATTCACGCTGAGCACATGCACAGCACACCAAATCAACAGCATGACCCACGCATTAAACACCAGAGAACAGTTATTAAGCCGCGCTCCCAAACCTGGCTCTTGTTACATGCTAAATTAAGTGTGAGAAGCATGAATGCACATCTGTGTTCGTATGGAGCTTGCGCATGACAGGAAACAAGAGTTAAGAGCATACCCCAACCACAAATTTACTGACTGATAATGTCGAAGCCGTGAGACACACTTGCACAGGACATTTCCCCCCCGAATCAACACAGCAACACCCTGCAGGTCATGAGAAGAAACAGGCTTCTAAACTTTAATAATGTGTCATATTTGAACGATTAAAAATGAAATGATTTAGCGCCTGCAGTCTTTCCAAGCACTCTTTTATTATACTTCAGCTAAGCAATTTATCCGTTATTGCTTTCTAATAGGGCAACATATCCTGGGTCACATCTTCAAACAGCGAGGGAAAAAATTTTAAAACCTTGTAGTGTATTAGCAGAGACAGGGCGTCGCAGTTTGTGGGTGTTTAATTGTTTAAAAATTCATATAATGTCCCTTCTACCGTGTGAAGCGTGCCCTTCCGCTAAATGAATTATAAATACAACGGACCCCGTGCTAGTGTGAAAAATGAAGCACTTAGCACTTCGACGGCTGTAGTTTGAGGGTTCAGAGCGCCATATGGCTTCATATCCACTTTCAGCAGCGTTGTTTGTAAACTGATGGACAAAAGGATAAACTCAAGCTGCCTCTGGTAGCTGAAAAAAGGCGGAAAAATATCCTCCTGCTATTGCTTTTACTCTTTTAAAGTTCCTTCCTCACAAAAAGCGCAGCACAGGTTGCAAACACAAGCTCGTTGCCGATTTACACACGATGTGAAGATGTCTGGCTGAAGCCATTATCCTTGTTTATCTTGAATTGAAGCTCAGTAAGAAATACAGTTAAGTATTCAGCATCCTCCATCACTGTCTCTACCCAGGTTCGTATATGCTATAATAAATGGTCAGGCTCAAATCTGACAACACAATGGATGGCGTGGAGTAAGTGGGATATCAGACAAGTCCGTCCATGACCAAATATTATTCGTTGTTAATATGTATGTATTCAAATTCCACAGCTCTTGAGGTTAGGTTAGGAAGTGAGACGCATCTAATATATTTGTCTGGCATCCTGGAATCTTAGCAAAATCAGGGCTTTGGGGCTTTTTGACTCGGACAAGAATATATCCCATGAGTCCCCTAACCAAGTGGAGCACATCGATCTGTTTTCCTTCAGAAAAAAAAAGAAAAAATGAGATTGGGCAGGAACACGTACTAGTGAGCCATTTTCAAA
>JAPXVT010000017.1:11369496-11387551 GCA_029823135.1 Acanthurus reversus | reverse complement strand
AGCACGTTATCAGGCGTACTGGGATATTTACACATAAAAATTTTATAACATCAACCCAAAGATCAGCTGGACTTTGTTTTGTTTCCTCCGTTAAACAAAAACAAACTGCCTGAAGAAGAGATGATGGAGAAGCGGGAGGTCGAAGTTGGATGACTTGAGGCGATTCCCCATCATAAAGACAGAGACTTCTTTCACTATGTCATTGTTTGTTTGTTTGTTTGTATTACAGTGTTGTTGTTGTTGTTGTTGTTGTTGTGTTGCAGCAGCCAGGTTGATTGCAGCTGCTTGGCAGGTTATTTTTTTACAGCTGTGTAATACTCTTATAAAAAACGGACTCTGATTTCTCTGTCTGTCTCATCCTCTCCCATCACACACACACACACACACACACACACACACAAACTGCCCAGTCAGGACAACAGCAGAGACATCCTCCAGAGCACCCCCCACACACACACCCCACCCCCACCGCCGACTATCTCTGACTACCACACACCTAATCAGTCCTAATTTGATGTACTGTGAAGGATGAGGACGCCAACTTTTCAAGAACTATGATGACACAGCAAAAGAGAGCGATGGGCTCGCTTAAAAAAAAACCTTCATCAGGCGCTGACGAGAAACGTGTGTGTGTGTGTGTGTGTGTGTAATCTCTCACACAATTCTGGCAAGCACCGTCAGCCCAGTGCTGCACAAATCTAAGAGATCCTACATCAGCGTCAGCCAACACAATAGCAATTATTGAGAGGGACAACTGGTTCACATCTGGAGTGTGTTTCTTTGCCCCCAGAATATCGAGCAATCCCTACATTCAGGGTGTGGTGTGGTGGAAAATGACTGTGTGTGTTGTGTTTGAATCTGATGGGCTGTTTACTTTAGCAGAGAAGGCAATAAACAGCTTAGAAAGATTCAGGGACACAAAGACGAAATTCCTTCAAGTTGCACAGACTGAAACATGTTGTGGACGGACGTGATTCTGACGCTCAGTTTTGCTCCGGGCAACGTTTCTTCAATCATGGTTGTGTAGAACAGAGGGTGTCGTCATTTAGCTGTGTTTTAATGAGCCTGGCTCTGTGGATGAGACTGAATTTATCCTGTTTAGTTCATGGACTGAACAGATGAAGCTTTACAGGATTTTGAGGTTGTGTTTTGTTTTTTTTCCCCTAATTCTTACATAATTCAACCAATAATGTCTCAGGGCAAAGTTCAGCCAACTGAAATGAGGTCTGATGAAAATAAACCTCTCACACCAGAAAAGTTAATGCAACAATTGACACAAAAAACACAAAAAAATAAACACAGATGTTACACAAGATGATAAGATGTCGACACATAAAGTGGTGTTACACAGAAATATAACGATCATAAACTGCGCCTGCGACGCAACTATTCTTGGAAGCACAGAGTCAGAGGTGGGGAAGTCTTTCACAGCTGGGACCGACTCGTCAGTGATGGGGGGGGGATAATCAGGTCGCAGACAGCTGGCACTGGCGGGCTGCAGCAGGTTGATAAGGTGGATGGGTGGAACGCGGAGGGTCCCGTTCAGCCACACGTCCACGTCATGAAGGCACATCGCTGCCAAAGAGGGATCCGAGCCGAGCTGGCGACGAAAACTAAACACAAACACTTTACCAGCAGTGTTTTGTTAGCACTGTACAGTCTGCAAAAACAAGACTTACTATTGTTATTACATTTTTATTGTTAATTTGATGTTAGGTTAGACTCAAAGTCACGAAGGCATGTCACTTTCAAAAGGTGATCCAAAAATATTTTTTACAGATTTTGTTTGAGTTAGTTTCTTTGACATCTCAAATTCAAACAAGTCTGTAGATGAGTAAATGAGTTTTAATAAACTGTTAATTTTGTTTGTTTATTTTGTTCCATATTCAGTTTTTATCTCCACAGTAAGAGCTCATCACAGCTGAAGAAGCTGGGAAGAAAAATGACAATAAAAACAGATTTTTTTTCCAAAGGAGAAATGTTATTTTTGCACAGTTTCTCAACACATTTAAATCCGCATAAATCCTCATTGCCAAATGAGTTTGTTTGCTGTTTTTTTAACCTATTTATTTCCTTTATGTGACTAATGCAGCTGCCAAACAGGAGATCAGACCTGGGAAGAAAATTTGAAATATATATTTGCTCACTGAGTTTAGTTTTCTGAACATGTCAAAATGAGGAGTTTTGTTACTTTTTTGCAGATTTTATGTTCAGCATGTTCAACACAGCCAAAGGGATCCTTGCTAAAAGAAAAACTAAAACAAACAAACAGACTAATCCAAATGAATCACAGACAAATGAGTCTTTGTGTTCTGTTAGATTACGTTTGTATTTATAACATTAAAAGGGACACTACAGGCAGTGCTGGGGAGTAACTAGTTACATGTAATGAAATTACATAGTTTAATTACAAAATAAAAGTAACTGTGATCAGTTACAGTTACTGAGAAAAAATGTATTATTAAATTGCCATTACTTTTGAAAATGTGAATAATTACAAAGGGGGTTCCATCCGAATATGTTCTGTAAAAAGCTCAGGCTGTGTGTTGAATAATATTCATTCTGTTGTTTTGCATGTTATTGATGTGCACAATATCTTCTTTTGTCATATTCGTTCAAGGCCATTTAGTAAAATTAAATTTTTATTCGGATACTTCTGATTGGTTCTCTTGTTTGAATTTGCAGCGCCACACGACTGCCATTAACACTGTCTGCTTTAAACATTCGAAAATGTTTAACAGTTGAAAACATTCGTTAGAAATTTAGAAAAGTAATCAGAAAGTAATCAAATGTAATAAGTTATATTACTTAGATAAAGTGAAATAGTTACATTACTTACTACATTTTAATTAGGGTAACCAATAATCCGTAACCTTACATTACATTCCCAAAGTAACCTTCCTGACCTTGACAGGTGGATCCGAGCTGAGAGAAAAACTAGAAATATTTATTTTTTTTCACAGTTCTCGTCACACCTCTGAACTGAAATACATCTGTGTTTAAGCGCACAGATTAGTTTTGTTACTTTTTATTACTTTCATGGTAGATTTTTTTCCACATCATCAAGTCATTTCACTGCTAAGCAGAGCTCAGCCAGATGGAAAATTAAAACTAAAAACAAGCATTTTGTTTCGTTGGCTTTTGCTCGAATTCCTAACACCTCTAAATCTTCATAAAACTTTACAGCCGAACTATAATCCTGGCTGAGAGGAAAAATAAAAGTTTTCTCAACATTTCAAAATGATTTTTATAGTCAAAAAAAGTTTTTTATCATCTGTAGAGAAGAAAATCTTTATTACTCTTTGTTTTGTTTAAAAGAGCTATTTGGTGAGAAAACTGGCTTTGTGGACTTGAACTCAGCTGACACACACTAACACATCTCTGGGAAATAACAACACACACGCTGAGGCAGGTTGTTTGAGGCTGACTGCCTCGTTTCCCTCCTGTGAATGGAAACAGGCGGAGCGTTGGGCCGCTCCTTTGCATCAGCAGCAGCAGGCGGAGGTTCAGACAAACGGGGAGGAAGAGGGAAACTTGACTGACATACATGATGATATTATGAAATGCAAATGCCACCTTCTTCCTCTGCAGCTTTGCACAGTAAAGCGCCGTGTGTCTGAGGAACTTATAGTTTCAAAAAGGGAAATGAAATTGTCAAGAGCACAGGACAGTGAATCAGAGATTTCAAAAAACAAAAAACAAAAATCAACAAAACGTGTGATCTCATCTTAAATATCAACAACAGAAGCTTCATGGACTCATGAGTGAGTCAGGCTCCTTATAAATATTCAAAAATGAGGGGACAATTTAGTCAATTGTTGTATACATAAAATAAACTTTTTTTATTATTATTTTGGTGACGCTCCTCATTGGCTCACCTGAAGGAGGTTCCTCACTGTCTTTTTCTCAAACTCAGGCTGTGAGTTGTGGTTCTTTGCATTGTTATCATTGCTGTCATCTCTAACAATGAAAAACAGTGTGTGTTCAAGGGATGGGGGAGGAGCAGACACAGAGAACAACACAGGAAAAGAGGGAAAGAACAGCCAGCTGTCGAGCATCAGAGAAAAGAAAAACGAGAGTGATTGAACACAAAGAGAGAATACGTTAGACTGGGTTGGCTGAACTGGAGGATGTGGAGGGATTAAGTCTCCTTCAAAGCAAATGCCAAAGTAGAAAAAACATCTCCAACTGCTCATTGTGAAGAACTGGCGCAAGACAGACGTGAATCTGATTAAAATCCAGAAAAATAAAGATTTCCTGACTGGAAACAATATTTACTTCTCTTGTGTTTTCTCCACAAGTACTTTCTCAGATAATAATAATCTATTATCGTCTTTGGATTAAGATCAAAAAGCAAATGCGAATCATATCAGCTTTATCACTCAGCCTCTCAGCAGTAGTTTGTAATTTGAAATGTGACGTATTTGAGCAGTTACAGTAGATTAGATGCACAGATTTAACTCTGTGCACTCTCTGCCAGCCAAACAAATGACTGAAACCGCACCCAGGCCACATGTTGCCATGCTGGGTTGGGGCATGTTGAGCACACATGTGTACATCTAATGAAGAAGCTCTAATGACATGGCTGTGGAATGCTTGCTCTTCGTTTCATCTGAGTCTTCATCATCGGACATAGCACTGATTAGCTCCTTCTGATTTCCGCCTGGGAATCTGAGGGAAAGCGGAACAATCAAATGCATTTTTTTTCCCCTTTGCAATGTGAATTAAGCGCGGCCACTTTGTCAGTCTGCAGAGATTATCAGAAGAGAAGAAGCAGACAAGAAGATATTTCGCAGAATGTTGCTCGCTGTAAAGCTGATTTTCCCTCAAATTTAAATATGTCTCTAACATGTCAGTCATTTTTCAGGGTGTGAGTTCATTTGACATTTTAGATGAATGTTTCAGCGACTCCTCTCAGCCACAACTTGGGTGGCATCGGCACATTCTTCAGGCTATAAGCTGTCAAGTCAGCTGAATGAGTATTAATGTAGGCCACAGTTCTTTCAATGCTTTGATTAAATGCTTTTGTCAGCAACGTTAATGACTGGAAAAGATTCTTCTGTACACTTGTAGAAAATAAATTAACACCTTATGTCAGTCAAAAAGAACTGGCGTGTGTTCTCACATCCTCATTTTGCATTTGGACTGCTGCTTTATGTCTTTTTTTTTCAGTTTGAAACTTTTAACCCTTCATTCACAAAATTAGTCAAATGATGCTCTTGGTTTGTATATGATTGTCTGTACTGGTCAGTAGAGCCTTGCAAAGGGTTTTTATGACTTTGTATGCATATTTTGTATTTTTCACTTCATACACAGGCATAGTAGCCTATTAATCAAGAATGTACAGAATTTTGCTGTTATGTTTGCACAGTATCCCTGTATCATGTGAGTTGTGTACATTTGTCTTGTTTGGGTTATTCGCAGGAGATTAAACTTTCACTGTGACTCATATTTACGACTTAAAACCAAGTTTTCAGGTCTCACCAGTTCAGGTAGGCAGCACATTATTGTTCCTAGGATGGCGAAGGCACGGCCCGCCCTCTCGCCTCTCATTGGTTAACCCTGTGATTCTCACCGCTACCCTAACCGATCTCATGCAGCGTTCACGTGAGGTCGGAATAACAACTTCCCCACTGCGAAAATTCACGAGCGGCCTCTCACGTCTGAAAAAGAACTCGGAGATAATTCTCTAACACGAGTTAATGACTTGACATCATAAACGCAGAAACATGGCGGACAGTAGTCAATGTTTGGTTATTAGTAAGAAACTTTTTTTTTCCAAATTCACGAATTGAAAATCAATTCTTGATCACACGTAATGTACAATGTGGTATTAATGTTAACTTCAGTCAGTGTAGAGGGACCGAGACTAGTAAGAAATGTTATTTATTGGCGCAAACTCGGATAAGAAGTCTATTTTTAAAGCTTTATTTTAGGGGTTATTTTATTTTTTAGGGGTTTTATAAAATCACTCTCAGAAAGCGCCAGCTTACATGGACGAGGAGGAGCTGGAGATATCACATCTGCTTCTTTTGCTCTTTCACGTCACGAATAAACTGAAAACAGCTATTAAACGCTTCTTTAAGCACTATTTGCATTAAAATGTAACTCATCGTTTTTATAGCATCCATGCTGTTCCCACTCTACGACCTCAATGCACATGAACGCAACTTCCCAAAGCGAAAAAATCCGACCTTCCGACATCAAGTGAATGCAGCATCCCTCCTCGTGCCTAAACATAACCCGAGACGAACAGCCAATCAGAGGCAGAGCACGGCGGCTCGTGTTTTTTGCCATCCTGGAGAAAAAGTTATTTCCGACACAGTAGGTGGAAGCAAACGGTTTTGATTCGCTTTTGAGACCTTCAAAAACACCAAAGAAGAAGACGCAGCAGCGGAGAGCCGTTGCATTCTGGGATTTGAAACGAATCACAATGGCGGTCAAAAAAGCAGCGTACCGTGTTGTAACGGGGACGTTTTTACTTTCGTTACTGCTGCTCCAAACCTGCGGGACGTGTGCGGAAGAGTTGAAGTGGGATGAAAACGGCTACGTGCTGTACTGCCCGTGCATGGGTAAACGACTCGTTTCCGCTCCTGACGTTACTTTGACTTGAACAGAGCAGGTAGAAAATCCCAAAGTTCCCACACCGACACGCTGAGAGGAGAGGCTCATGTCGACAAAAGTGCTTTTCTCCATGTATGAACCCAAACACAAGATGAACTCTGTGAAGAGACTTTATCACTTCGACTTCCTGTTTATCAGAGAGGAGCAAAACCTCTCATTAAATGTTCGGCTTGGACAACATTTCAACCTAAAGTGTTCAAGCTGAGCAGTTAAAGCTGATGAGTTTGTGGAGCTAAAGGACAAATGTTGGAAGCAAGAAGTCTTTATTGTCAGAAGTGCACTGTTTGCAAATCACTAATTAGATAGTTAAATAGCATAATACATGAGGTCAGGCAACACTTGGCTGAGTGGTCTGTGAAATGTTGTGTTAATGAGAGTGTACGCTGCCCACTGTCACCGTTCAGGTCGCTTTGGAAACCAGGCAGATCACTTCCTGGGGTCCCTGGCCTTTGCAAAGATGTTAAACCGAACCCTGGCGGTCCCTCCATGGATCGTGTACCGTCACCACACACCCCCGTACACCAATGTGAGTAGAGTCGGTGAGGAGCACCCCACAGTTACTGACAACCCGCCACTGACTGCATCTACACAACTGTGATTATGCTTTACAGCACAGCTGCAACGAGTAATCGATTAATCAGTTGATGGAAATTTTGTTTGTTTGTTTAATTCATACTTATATATGACAACAATACACACAGGTCCAGACCTTGACAAATACAAACAGACAACATTAACATATTCACAACAACACCACATAGAAGGGAGATCAGTGCATGCTCATACTTAAAAAAATGTTCAATTCATTGTCAAAAGGTTCAAATTGGCCTGTACAGGGGTAGATCTGGTTTCAAAAACAAGCCAAAAACAGACACAACGTTTCTCATGTTGACCAGATTTAACAGTCAATCAAATCAAATAATATCAAATCAATACTGGCGATGATGACATGTGCCCCCACACCTACTTCCAAATGGTTTCAGACCTAAACTTAGTCTCATTTAATGTATCTGTCATTCGCTCCATACCTAGAAGATTAAAACACTCAAATGTCCATGTTTCTATAGAGAAACATTTTGGTTTGTGAACTTTCCAGTTTGACAAAATCATTCTTTTGGCAGCCAAGAAGGCGAAACCAACGGTCTTCCTTTCTTGTCTTGTTTTTAATTGTACAGCCCTGTGACCCAACAGACACACAGATGGACATGGAGCAATATTTACATGAATGATCACTGAAATTAACTTACAGACTTCTGTCCAAAATAACTTGACTGCAGGGCAGAGCCATAACATATGAATCAAATTTCCCACTTGTCCACATTCATGCCAACAAAGATTTGAAGCACTTGGGTCTATTTTTTTAAGTCTAGAGGGAGTAATATAAGCTCTATGAAGAATTTTCAGCTCTGACTGATTTTGAGGTTGTTTTAATGTCACGCCAGATGTTTTCCCACTCTGCAGAGGTAAATTTGACCCCTAAATCAAGTTCCCATTGTGACTCTGTCTTTGAGTTCGGGTTTGGGTAGGAATGAAGCGGCAACTTATATAAACCTGAGACTGCTCCTCTAAATAATTTTGGTGCAATACATTTCTTTTTCCCACATTTCACTAGAGGCAACCTGTAAGTTCAAGACTTCCTTTTGCACAAAATCGTTGAGCACTCCTTGTCAGTTCCTCCATTAAACTTACTGTCCCGAGTGGACCTAATCTTGGGACTAAAATAACTACTCTTAGTTTTAGCTCTTCGTTATCTGTCCCTGGTGCTTTGAGCCAGGCCTGACACCTCAGGCCTAGGCGTCAGGGTAACCAGCAAGCGGCGCTTCAATCCCAGCTCAGCTCTGCCTGTCTGTCGCTGATCATGTCCACAGAGGATCGGGTTACACCGACGTTACGCCCCATCTTTAAGCCCCAGTCAGTGCGCCGTTAGCCGCAGGACAACAGCGGATGGGATAGGATACTGGCCGCCGGAAAGTAAAGCCTCCATACCCATGTAAGTGGCTATTTTCTGACAAGTTTCGCTCGAAGAAATGCTACTGAAGATTTTGGACTATAGTA
Source organism: Acanthurus reversus (assembly GCA_029823135.1). NCBI lineage: Eukaryota > Metazoa > Chordata > Actinopteri > Acanthuriformes > Acanthuridae > Acanthurus > Acanthurus reversus. Next base: position 11,378,872 of record JAPXVT010000017.1, on the reverse strand, counting down.
AGAACTTTAGCTTTTGCATCAGGCGCCTTTGTTAGCTAAACTATCGCTAATGAGAGGAAAATATTCAGTGACGCCTGTTGCCGCGGTGGGTCTCTAAGCAAGGAAGACTGGATTTAAATAGCTTTAAGAGCCGCTTTTTCTGCTTTGAAGCACTAAATGTGTTTTGTTAGTAGCCACAGTGAGCTTATTTTACTCCAAACCGGCGGCTCAAGCTAACTTCTCCACCGTCTCCTTCTCGGAAGCCTGTTGCTCTTTTGCTCCATGGATGAGATGCAGCGGAGGGAGGAGGAGTTGAGAAAAGCGGATTGTCCCAAGTGCTCTCAGTGCTTTGGCCACTTTATTAAAAATACTAGCAAACATTGACTGGTTTTGTTTCAACAATGCAGACGCCTAATGTTTTAAGATAAAGTATTAAACAGATAACGCCACTCACTCGGCGGACATTTTATTTTGGTGAGGGACCGCACGGTAAAATGATAACCTGTTATTATTAGTTAGCTAATGTTAAATGTGGTCTCGACAAAGCTCACGCATGACTTCACCAACGATTATTTCTGGGAGACAAATGGCACCTTAAAGCTCCCGTGTGAAGGGACTGAAGTCCACCGTTAGGCGAATAAGTTTCTCGGGCCTTTAATGAATTGCAACAAGCCGGCGGATATGTGCAACCCGAAGAGTGAATCACTGCTGCTCTTAGTAAAACATTGGAACTATAAATCTCCAATAAATTTGAACGTCCCTGAAGGCAACACATATAATATATTATTACAGCCATATTATTGTAATGGAATAAGAAAAAAAAATGTTCAAATCCACTGCTGGACAGCCTAAACTAACCTTTAAAGCCCCAAACCATACTAGAATACTTTCTTTATGTATATTAAATGTGAAAAGTATATCTTTGTCTGGAACTGGATGCCAGTAGCCATCTGAATTATCTGTCAGGAGAAGTATTAAATAGGGAAAGACAAACTCTTCTCCTGCAACAATGTATTAGAAGACTGCAGAAAGTCCTCACTTCTTAACACTGTTAGAATTAAATATAAATCCAATAAATTACAAGCCTGAGACAAATAAAGTAAACAGTGGCCTCCAACTGTACTTAGAAAGCTCATTAGTCAATTGGAAAGTAGTAAACACAATGGACAAAGCAAATTGAAGGAACATAAACAAACTGTGCTGTGGTGATCCGGTTGCCACATGTACTGTAGCTATTCTGAGAGTCCATGTAGGGCTTTTAATTATCCCAACAATATCCTTTAATCGTGTAATGTCTGCCTGAGTCGTGTCATGCTTGTAACAAAGCCTCTTCTAAAGTCAAGTATGACGTTCCTGAGATGGGAGCTGACAGCCGTTGCGACGGTCATAAAAGCTTTCGTCACATGAAGATACACAGCCAGCTTCATACGTTACCTCTAGGTTTTCAAAGGCGTAATGAGTGAAGGTTTTTATTGCATTTGTTTACATTATATGATTGTTTTCTTGATGAGTTTGTTTTGTGTCTAATTCAAGCAGACTGTGACAAACAACTAAATAAAATTAGGGTAAGGCGGGTTAGTTGAGAGAAGCCAAGTTCATTATATCTTATTATATGTCTCTGGAGCCAAGGAGCACAACAAATAAAAGTCAAAATCAGATTGTTGTTTAAGGGAAAAATGTGTTTATATTTATCTAATGGGAGTAAAATGAATAATTATGTAAAATTCTGGCTATATTGAATGACCTCTCTGGAATGTAAAATATCAAGTGTTAATCCATCAATAAGAGCATTAGTCAGATATAAGGGAACTAACGTAAGAACCTCTACAGTAGATTTGAGCTCAAACAGACACACTGCATTGTTGCACGGAGGACTGGGTGAATAGCCTGCAGTTCTTCAGCACAATGGTTACTCTATGATGTTACGGTGAAGCGTTCTTAAAAGATAAATATGGCCCCTGACTGAAAGGAAATAAATCCGTTTTCCCTTTCATGTTGACCTTTCGAAAAAGAGTGTTTTTAGAAGTCGGGTTCAGAGGAAAATGAGCCTTTCCGGCTCGTACTTCCTGTTTGCATCCAGTGTGGAAAATTAAAAAAGATGAGTGAATTTGCTCCCTGATATTCAGCTCTCTGCTCAGAAAACGACATAACACAGGATGTTCTTCTTTGCAGGCCTTGAAAAAGGGAAAGAGTTTCAAATTGCTGTAAATGGGGAGACTTAACACTCTGGAGTTCTGAAAATGATAGAAACAATGGGTAAGTAATGCTTTTTGACATTTTTTGATGAGAGAAAAGTGTTTCAGTCTGTTGTTTATTATTTTATTATTATTATTTTGAAGGTACATGTTAAGGAAATCATGAGAAGGAGTGCACGGTTGTATATTCACTGTCTGTCAGATGGTCTCTTCTCTGCCTCCTCTGTCCCTAAATGAACATGCTGAGCTTTAGTGTCTGTACTATCAAATGCTCAGATTAATTAAGATTAAATTCCAACATAATAAACAAGCCCAAACATGAAATATTGCCTGTGCACGCTCACTGTGCCTTTTTTATTTTTAATCATCATGTCTAAAACGAGCATTTTTTGCAGAGGGGTTTGGTTTAGTCAGTTGGGTGTCCGTCTTTGCTGGCTCTGCATCCATATCTGGCTCCTGCTGTGAGTTTTCTCAACCAGTGTAAGAGGCCCTGGATTTAGTTCAAGGCATGTGGACTGCCAATGTTGCCATATCTGATAATGTTGCCATGTACTTGATTGTTTGTTTGTCCCCATAGAGATTTATTTGTCCAACTGTCAAGCACGGAGCCAAATCGGTGCTGCCAGCTTCTTCCTTTAAAGCCACAATCTGTGGTCACTCTCAAGACTGGCACGCTGACCATGTACTTGTGCACTCTCAACCCTAACACGCCAGTTGGGCCAATAAGAATTGTAGTTCAACAATTTAAATGACTTTACACCTCTTATTGTATTTAGGAGAAGCTAACTCAATATCACATGTGAAATATTTTCAACGGAATCAAACTAGGGCTGCAATTTGGACTACGAGGGGTGATTGATAAGTTTGTGGCCCTAAGTTTGAAGACTTTGTTCACTTTTATGGTATTTCTGTTTTTGGTAATTAAAAATGCAAGTCAGTACTGTCTGAGAAGATGTACAACATTGGCCTCAAGTCATCTCTGTCTGCCATGTTTGAATTCAGCCTCTAATTTATTACTCTGTTGCAAGAAGAGGCACCCTTCACCAATGTTGCCACATGTTTTTGTGGACCTCCGTGGGTGAGCCCTTGAGACAGAGGGAGCAGATGTCCTTATCCCTTAACAGTGATGACTTGCAATTTTCATTTACTCAAGAGCAGACACATGAATGATGCATTTTTGTTGTCAAACCTAGATGTTAGCATCGCCCTGGTTTCCTTGACAAAAGCCAATGGGATTTTTTAATTGACTTTGGATCATTGCAGAGAAAGAGTGCTGTGTTTAACAAAAAATGAAAAAGATAAATGTTCTGCCAGCAAGATAATCCTCACAAATGAACACCGCTGTTATGATATTTGAAGCCACATTTGAACCACGGTAGGGTTGCCACGGTGACGTCATTTTACTATCAGCTAATAATCTGTCCCATGAGAGGTAATCCCTGGTAAACTGGCTTTCTACATGAAAAAACACACACTATCTGTAGCACGCAGTGTTAAGTTACTGCAAATGCAAACTAAAGAACATTTCCTATGACTGCAGCTTCACATTAAAAGCATTTAACTGGCCAAACTTATGTTGACTTTTATTTTGAAGTACACACAAAAAAGGTGTATTTAGCTAGCTAACTAGCTGACCGCTATCAATCATCAAAAACTTGTTTGTGTAGCAAAACAGCAGATCAGTTTTTAAATGTCTGGAAGTAGTTTAATACCATGTGTGAGATTAATGGAACAAGAACCTGGTAGATGAAGAGCTGCTGGCTATAGGTGAGCTAACAAACTTCTTCTCTTTATTGAAGTTATCAATTTCTTTATTAGCATATGAAATGTTGTTAAGTAGGTGCTTTTGGTGTTTTGCTTTGGTGACTATTCCTCCGCCATTTCCCTGTTGGTCAACTCTCGCCATGTTAGAAGTGAAATGTCATTGTGATCTCCCGAGACTCGTCACCGCTAATGCTGCACTGATCCGACTAGAGAGGTCTGCAGCAGGAAGTTATTGTATCGTCTGTCTGTGCGACAGTGGGGCCCGTGGGCAGGTAATGTAATCGTGGTAATTGTGTATGGCCCACCACAGTGTAACCCCGGGAACACCGACGACCGCGGCAAGCCTACATCACAGTTGCGTGAACACCACTGAGCATCCTACATAATGCACAGGTCATTGATAGGTCAATAGGATAGTTTGTAAGAGTGCAAACATAAACACGAGGCTGTAAGCCTGTAAGGTGGGCTAGCAATAATATAGTTAGCATGTTTGCCAACTTGTGTGGTCTCATTTATCCACCCATCAGCAACAGCCCTTTTTGAGATATGTAAAAGCTTTAAAAATCATGAGTGAAGTATTTACTGCAAGTCTCTTCAGCTCGTGCTAACCACATACCTTACTTTAGGCATTAAACCAAACACCCTCTTCAAAAAACCCATTGACTTCAAGAGGAGGGAATGAAAAGTTCAACAATGCCAGCTTGTTTCTGGGTTTTAGGACTCATTGCTGCACTGATCTATCTCTCAAAAGTTATTAACCTTATACTTGCCACGTAATCACTCAAAGGGTTGAACTGCATGTGTGCATACCAAAGCTTTGTTTCTTTCCACAAAAGGCCACAAACTTATCAATCACCACTCTTTTTAAATCACTAGTCATTTTCGGGTCATTCTATCATCAACTTCAGGACCCAGCTGTCCTTTGGAACACATGCAAATGCAAACTGACCAACACACACAAACATGGCGCACGTTGGTGGGAGTCCTCATTATGCACACTGAGGCGAGGGCAGTGAAAATGATTCACTTAGCTATGTAGGACTAGTGGAGAGCAGGAGAAAAAAAATCCCGCTGAGGCACCAGTGTTATTGGCTTGTTTACAGCCTTTGTCCAAACAACAAAGCTTCTAAGAGCAAAAAGTGCTTTGGACCCTGTGCATGCCCTATTAGGTGTTAGTCACAGTTGGTGAGCTTCGGAAATTGCTTCATTTTTGTCCAGATGACAGTGGGCAGACCCATCCTCACTAACAAGCCACTCTGGAGTTACTCGATTGTGGGGCTTATGCAAGGTCCAGCAAGCAAACTTTGGAGGGCCGGCTTCTTTTATCATTTCCTCCTGATACCCATTCTTTGCTCTTGTGCAACCCACCATTGACCCTAAAGGCAGAAAAGGAAACATTGCTATTCTGCAGACAAACATCGTATTGAAAATTGACTTTTTTTTTTTCTTCGGGAGCAGAACCTGATGCTACGTGATTTCGATATAGTAAGGTCTGTCGAGCACCAGTCAGCCTTAGCTAAGCCTAAAGGTTGAGATGTGTGACTCTCTTCCATCCTTCCTTTATGCTTCATTTAAATGTTACTGGTGAATGTAAAGAAGTTCAAGATATATGCCCAACGGCTTTCGGAGTATTGTATATTTTTAAAAAAGGTACTGAATTAAATAAAGAAATTCAAAATTATGAACGAGGCCATGTCCAAACACCCTACCCTGTCTCACTATCTCTCCCCCATGTACTGATAAAGCCTCTGTCCTCATCTCCTCTCTCCACCTCTATCTCTCCCACGCGCCTGTCCTCTTCCCATCCACTCCTTCACTCTGGCCGGCGCTGTCACTGAAATATGTGACGGCTTGCAGATACACAGCGTGCCTTGCAGGCGGTGGAGCGTCTCCAGGCCAAACTGAAGGAGCGAGGGGAGGTGCCCACTGAGGAGAAGCTCAGCCTGCTCAAATCGGTGCTCCAGAGCCCCCTCTTCCACCAGATCCTGGCCTTGCAGAAGTCCGTCCAGCATCTCAGAGACCAGGTAAACTCAAAACTGTCTCACTGTTTTGACTTTTCATCATGGTGAAATACCTTACAGGCTCATATATCTAATCCAGTAGGCATAACTATAGGACTGTTTCAGTCATTAATATTTAGTTTGGTTTTAAATGCAAACAGTGCAGTATTTATCGTTTAAAAAAACAAACAAACTTGGCCTGCAAGTCTGTGATTCTAATTGCCAGTGAGTGACGCTGGGCTCCAAGGATGCTATGGCACTATAGAAGGTTATTGAGAGGTCACAAGTTTATCATCATGCATTATTTGTATATGAGTATAAACGGCCAAAAAGCCAGATGGCGGCTTCATACTTTATTATCACAGAAGTGATAGTTTTAGACATGTTTGATGAGAAATAAGAGCCTAATTTGTCTACTTTTATTATCGTCATGTTGGATGAGCAGGGAGGATCTGAAGTGACAGTCATAGATATTCTGGCAGTGTCACCCTGCAGATAACGTAGATGCCAAACACCGACACACATCTTACTATGGTGACAATTTGATGTTGAGAGATAAACTGGCCTTTAGGACTCGTCCAGACCAAGTGTTAAACTGACAGCAATACCCTAACTGCTGTGTGTTTGTGTAGGTGACAATGGATTCTATTGTTGAACAACAAGTTCACCTTTTTAAAATGATACCATTGTGCCTATTAGGGCCTGACCGATATATCAGTTGACCGATATTACCGGCCGATATTTGGCTGTCACAGATTATCAGTATCGGTATGTGGTTCACCAATATGCGCTGATATTTAAATGGTTTTTAAGTCTGGAGAAAATGCTTGGAGTAGTGATTTAAAATGGTGTAATTATGTGGTTGGCGGCATCTTATATAATAACAAATAAGCGTTTACTGTTTACTGAAGTTTGGAATAAAGTTTGTTAAGAAGTAAGATATCCTGCCTCCGTTACGTATCTTTGTCACAAGTACTTGATAACCACATTCAGTGAATATTACATATGTACAATATCAGCTGGCATGTGTCGGATATCAGAATGCTCTTACTCCTAATTATTGGTATTGGCATCGGCCCCAAAAATCCCATATCGGTCGGGCCCTAGTTTCTATGTGCACACTTGCTGTCATTCCCTCTATGTAAACTGAGGTAATTTCTCAACATACGGCCATGTAAGTTTCCTTTTAGATGGAGTTCTTGGTCAGTGCTTACACTTACACCTTCATGCAGAGGAAGGTAGAATTGAAACTCCCGCACTACCTGTGTGTCAGTGAGATCAGAATATTTTTCACATCCAGCCTCTCCGCCTTTATCTTTCCTGTTTCCTGTGTGACCTCACAGACATTTCTTTTTGGCTTGTGTCAGGACACATGCCTCCACCCCTTTAAATCCCCATCCCCAATAGTGTTGCTGCTGTGGCCAAATTGCTGTCAGGGTTCACACAAGCCAGATATAATATGGGCACATGAGCAGAGATAGTTGGTTCGAGTCAGGAACCCTTTTTCAAGCTGATTCTCTCCATTGGGAACTGAACATTTGAGTGGAAAGGGAAGAGCTCTTAAGTCACAGTGGAATGGGGCCAGGCTAAGCGTTTGAGAAATAGAGACGAAAATATGTGAGCTATGCGGTGGGAGGCAGGGATGCTCGAGCTTTTTTACCCCTTGTGGAATTTAGATTATAAAAGCCCTGCTGGTATTTTCATGTGCTGGCGATTTAGCTTATTTCAAAAGAGGTACATTTCCTGCGTGTGTGAGTGTGCGTGCTGATGCATGTGTCTGTTTTACTAAGCAAAATGTATGAAGCAGCCAGTCATCATAAAGTCCCTTCGGATCTTTAAATGGATCCTTTCCACATTGTAACAATAGTAAATAGACGTATTTCACCTATTGCAACAAGTCTGTGCTGCTTTTATAGCGTTTCAAAAACCCAGCCGCACTTGTTTGCCCCCCTTAAGCAGAACCAATTTGGAGAGAGGGTGCGCTTTTGTGTTTTGCTGGGAGACTAGAGCCAGACACATAAACACACACACTGTCCGTCTTCTGGCTCTGCCGGTTAGGCCTTGTAGGGGCCCACGTCGCTATGGCGACAATGCCCCAGCTCTCCAATGAGAAAGAGGCCGCTGTGTGAAGTGGGGCAGAAAAAATTTCTTAAATGTGCAAGAACCAAACTGGAACTTTAATCCTCTTAGCCAGGCCCCAGCTAACAAAGCTCATGCATGAGGACAGCAACTTAGCAGCATGCTACGCTAACTTAGCTCGACCCACAGGGTTTTGTTTGCAGTGTGGAGCACTAATGTGTCCTGTCCAATGGAGTTTTGTTTCTCAGGACTAATCTGGGACTGTGTTTAAAGGAGGCATAATTTACAGTATATGTTTCCAAAGTTGTGCAGTTAACTTCCTAACACCAAGGCGCAAGTTCACAAGGACAGCGTTAGCTTAGCAATGCCATATGCCAAATGAAGTGCTCATGAAATTATTGCTGTGGACAGCGTGTGTCCTTTTGAATCCAGTTCAGATGGTCACAAACATGCCCTATGGCTAATGAAATTGGAAAGACACTGTTTTATGTAGTTGTTGCTTTCATGTTATTCATCTGTCACACCAGTAAAGTCATTGCAGTAATTAAAACCCAACCATATTAAGGCATCCAGATGGCCGGTGATGCGTTTCCCCCAATATGATAGAAATATTGTATTTGGAGCCTAGTCGCTGTTGGAGCATCAGCTAAGAGCCATTATCTCCTGAAGGATTAGGCTGCCATAGATGCAGCTAATCGCGGTGGGATAACAAACTGGCATCCCAGTGGTTTCAGACACAGACTTCAGGGTTTTGGTGTCTAAAATTAAATTTGCTGAATGTTTTCAGAGTGGAGAGGGATCATGATGTTTTGTGTTCCAACTTTTAATTGTCTCTGGTTGGATTAGTTCCAGTAATTGCTGCTCTCTGTCGGAGCATTTTGCAGAAATTCAAAGCTTTTATGTTGCCACAAACTTGAACTATCAAACAGACAACATCACGACTTTTAGAGTGGAAGTCCAATCATTTTTAAGTAACAATCGGTCTGTGAAAACCCATGCTGAAATCACTGGGGCTAAAATTAAAGCTACCATGAAAGTACCAAAAGCTTAATGGACCATACCAGTCGATTTTTGCCTTCTCATCATTAGCAGAGATTACCCCCATCTTCTACGAATGCTGTTAAAATATGTCCATGTCTACACGTTAGTAGATCTCAGACTTAATTTTTTTTCACTGCCATTCATGTTAAAACAGGGTAAAGAAACACTGTAGGAGACATGAAAGGTGCTAGGTATAGGTAATTGACCCTTCTAAAGAGAACGTCTGGGTTTATTTGCTCAAAAATCACTATGAGAGAGCGAGAGAGAGGGGAGCCGTTGAGACGAAAGTTATTACCCCTGGAAAAATAGTTCCTTACA
>JAPXVT010000017.1:11344863-11359530 GCA_029823135.1 Acanthurus reversus | reverse complement strand
TGATCGATCTTATGGAAGATGAATGGTGATTTATTACGCAATGTCCTCGCCTCTCAAGCTTCTCTGGCCCATGTTTAATCCATGTGCTCACAAATGGTCGCCCTCTGCAGGTCGATGGTGTAAACATCCAGGGATACACCAATCAACAGGCAGTGGAGGTGCTCAGACACACAGGCCAGACAGTTAACCTTAAGCTGATCCGGCGGGGCTTCAGGCCTGATGAAATCCCCCCTGCTGTGACCCCCAGCGTCACCATCCTGCCTCCGTGCACCACCATCCCCACCACAGTGACCGTCATGAGAGAGCTGGAGCTGGAGAGGAAGACGGCCGAGGAGGCTGCTCAAGGTAGGAGGGATGAAGTGAGAGAAATTTAATGAGGACAGACAAAAACTCTTCCCTTGTTACTCCACATCCTGTCAGAAAAGGTGTCATTTGATGTGGAAATGTGGCTCAGATGGGAGTGACGAGTGACTGCAAATGGAAATTTCAGTCACGTTCAACAACGGATTTAAAATACAGAAACAGAACTTTCTCCAGCTGCTTTTGAAAAACAAAGAATTGATGTCAACATTGTGATACATTCACAATGAGAAAGGTGGCCCTCTATTAAATGTGTAGCAGGTGTATTAACTTTGCTACAGAAGGATTTTTGTTAAAGTCGTTGCAAACATTTTACATTGGTCTTGATATTGAAAAATTAATTGCTCTAAGCTTGTTAGAGGATTCCTTCTCATAATGGCAATAGATTGAGCAGCCCACATTATTGCCTAACTTCCGCCTAAAAAATTGGGAGTGATCTCATTATTAATAATTACTGACAAAGGCCAAGAGGACCAAAAAAAATTGCAGGCAGGGACATAAAGTTAAATGCTCTGTAAAACAATTTCTGTGCACCCAATTCTAAATCATAATTATGGTGCACTGACAGAATAATGCACCGGCTGAACTGACCCAACGACAACATTTCTACAGAAATAATCCAGAGCCTTCCATCACTTTGTTTATACTCTGAACCAAAAACGGTAGAAAAAATCAACATTTCATAAGAAGTCCACACAACTAAGAGACTGAGAGTTGAGTCATGGTTGAGGTCTGCATGCATGTGCTCGTACGCATGATGTACTCTGTGTTTTCAAATAACTTTTTGCATTTTTATGACACATTATAAATGATACATCAAACAAGACTGACGGAGAGTAAACAGAAAAGATTCTTGTCTGCAGATGCACTGACAGGACCTCCAGGCTATTGCAGAAGCGAGAAAAGCAGCTTGCATAAGTTGTCAATAGTGATAGATGGAGCTTGAAAGTGATTTGACTTGGCTACAGGAAGTTATGGCCTGAAAACATGCAAGAAAACTAGCAGCCAGCAGTCAGCACACGGAGGAGGCCAGTATTTTTTTGGCTGTGAAACTTGTCAGGAAACAAACAAAGAAACATACAGGATTTTGCACTTTTAAATATATTTTTAAGATGATAGAATGGAAAGCATGCACAGCAGTTTATTTCTATATTATATGAGGTTATGCCTCTGCAGCTCCTTGGTCAAAAAATCTAAATGAACATAACTGTTTGGTGAAAAACTAGCATATATTTTACCTAACTTACTGGGCATGGGATCATACCTTTGATATACAAAGGTGTAATTGTTCATTTAATGGTCGGGAGTATGGAAAGAAATTTTATAGGTCACTTAAATTGCTGTCAAGTCAGTATTTGGGTTGTTGAGTTCCTTTTCTCCTACTAGCCTAGCTAGTATTAGTTTTATGTTGGCACTTAAAAGGTGCTGATGTACAGTGTAGAGTAGACCATGGCTGGCCTGGGTGCGTGGGTAGCAATTTCACGGGCGACAAGTTCGGTACCCTGTGGAACTCCTAAGACATAAACAGGGGCATGAAGTTGTAAAAAAGGTACCAGGATCATTAAACAGATATTTGAAGTCTGGGAAAGTTTACAACCTGTCATTATGGATAACACCAGCAGGGGCATGTGGGTCCGTTTCAGACCAATAGAAAAAGGGAGGATGACTATGAAAGTGCTGGAAATGTTTTAGCTATTTTGGGAGAAAAAAGTAGTAAGGCACTAAATTAAAATGACACTTAACATTCCAAATGAATTTAACCATGTTACTGGAGACTAGGTGACTATTTTCAGTGGCAATGACGTGTCCACACTGTCATGCCTCTGTGCCGCTGCCTGCCTTTGTCCGTCTCACTTGTCTGTTTCATTGTGTGTTTACAGTCACCACGGATGAAAAGCCGCTCCAGACAAAGAGCGAAGGATCTGTTGTCAGACCAGCCATGGATCAGCTGACAGAGGACAAACATGGTAGGAGGAAGGAATTCTTCTTTAAGTGCACTAGCAGAGATACTGGGAGCACACACAGATAAGGGTAATTGTTGTCAGGACTACATTGACTGGCCAAACACAGTGAGGACGTAGAGATGGTTGCTGGGGGAAGTAATACAAATAGTGCAGTGGCTTTAAAATCTTTCTTTCAAACACAAAAATAGTACCTTGCAAACTGTTAGACATTTGTGTGGCATTGCAGGCTGTGAAATTTTTTTTCACAAATTTGCCTTTTATGTATTATGTTTTGTTTACTAACACAAGTACTTTGCATTGTGCTTTAGAAGAAATTAAGCTAACACCGTTCGAAGAGGAGGAACTAATGAAGAAGTGGCAAGAAATTCTGGGTCCGAGTAATGAAGTTGTAGTAAGTTTCTTTTACCAAAGTGAACTCCATTCCCTCAGGCAACAAATTATACTTTCCAGTTGTTTCCGCAGCAATTTCTTCATAACAGTAAACAGCAAATCTTAAAAGAAAGAATGACCTGAGTCATCCAACAGAAGGTTGAGTCAGATGTGCTTTCTTGTTTCCGTGACAGGTGGCTCAGGTGGAGAAGTTTAGCGAGAGCAGCGGCCTGGGCATCAGTCTGGAAGCCAACAGTGGGCATCATTACATCCGCTCTGTTCTACCTGAGGGACCTGTTGGTCGCTGTGGCAAGCTGTTCAGCGGTGACGAACTGCTCGAGGTATGTGCCCCTTAGATGAAAGAAGACATTTAATTAACTACACTTATTTCAAAATGGATAGAGTTTTTCATTGCATTTGAGATTTTTGCCAGTAGTATTAAAAGAGTTTTAACCATCTGCATGTATTGGAAAAGCTAGATTGTTTATCGGGCAATAATGAATACACACGTCAGTATACTGCTTAAGCACACTCTTTATCGGACAATGATTAACCCCCATAGTACCTCAGCGGTTCACTAGTATGATAAAAAAAAAGATTGTGTGTCAGAAAGCATTACTACCTAAATAATTAGGACAGTCTAAATGCAGAAGTTGAAGTATAGCTGCACAATCACTATTTTTTAAGGTCATTACCAGAAATTTTGAAGGTTACTATCCTGTCTTTTACAATGACTTCGCCCCAGTGGAAACACTACAAAGCGCTTTATAGCACACAGACTGGAAGAGATGATTTTTCACAAGCATAATTGATCCACTCTTCTCCTTTATACTATCTATGGTTGGAAGCAAAAAGGTATTTTTCTTTAGATAATTTCAATCCCGCCCCAGCTCAATTTAAGCCTCTTTCAGCTTTTTGTTTTGGTTTTCGTGTTCCACAGCATTGCAGTTTTGCTTCACTCACTGCTCTCATCAACCCATGTAGCTGTGAAAGAGCTCCTTAAAAGCCAGTGTACGCCAGATGCCAAACATTAAAATGGCAGAGAGATAGTGGACAACTACTGTGTGATTGAAGTGGGGCATTTAGTTGCGAAAGAGCCTGATCTGTCCTCCAAGAGTCGGTGAAGACCAGGTCATAGCTGAAAGGAGAGAGAAGTTTTCAGCTTGTCAGGTGTTTTCAGATAGATGCTAATGTTGCTCTGTGTCTGCTAGATGTGTACGCTGGCAACCACGACACATTTAAAATGTGAAATTATGTCAAATGAATTGATGCTAGTTTAAACACTAGATGCTGTGTTTACTTATGGTGTGGTAAGAATAACATTTTCTCTCGCAGGTCAATGGTATATCCCTCATCGGTGAAACCCACAAAGAAGTTGTGAGAATCCTGAAGGAGCTTCCACTCTGTGTTTACATGACCTGCTGCAGGCCCGCCCTTCACCTGCAGACTGACCTAGACGCTGTCCAACCAGAATCAGAGGCTTTGTCCACAACACCCCAATTAAAGGTAACGTATTTGCATTGCTAAACTGTAGCAAACATCTGGTTTGAGCCACATTTTTGGATTTTTAACTATAGAATATTACAATTTTTAACTAATTAAGATGAATTTGACATATAGCATTTAAGAAGGAAAACCCAAAGGAAGTGAATAAATCTTTTCCTTCACAAGACTAAAATCTAGCAGTCTATGTTACTTACAGAGCACTGCAGCAGATGATGCATATAAATACAGTTAGAAACTCCCTGCATCTCCTTGACATGCAGCAATGTATCATGGGGAATCTTTTCCCGCCCCTGCATATAGGCAAGGAAATATGATTGGAGAGCAATACTCTTTAGGTTCTCCTCCTCCTTTATAGGCCATCAACCGTTATTAGCTTAGCCCGGGCTGTCAATCGCTCCATTGGCTTTCCACATTGCCAACCATGATGGATTAAGACTTAGCGATAAGCAGGGAGTCTGAAAGGTTATTAACACCAATTCTGGTAATACCTCAGCAGCAGTAGCCAACAACATTTGCTAGAGATATGAGACATCAAACGCAGCTTCCCTTTGGGGAAGAGGTTTTCATCTCTCCAGCTTTAACCACGATAATGTAATAAGGCCCCAGCATCCCAAAGATATTTCCCTTTTATCTATTGCCAGAAACCCGAGCCACAAACACAACTAGAGGGGAGCAGCCTATGGGTTGGGAGTTAAAGTGAGGAACGCATGCTGTTACATAGAGATTTTGGGCTTTTCCTCTGCAGAAACAAATAGACCTAAGCAGCGTCCTGGTTGCAGAAGACTCAGAGGTAACTGCAGCGGCAGCAACACAGGATAATGTGACAGAGGAGGCGATAGGATCTCCTTTGGCGATGTGGGAGTTGGAGATCCAGAATATCGAGCTTGAAAAGGGAGAAGGGGGATTGGGATTCAGCATTCTGGACTACCAGGTGGGAAATCTTCCTTAAGAAGCTTTCATAAAAACAGAAATCAGTCGACTGTTATTATTTACACCATTGTGTTAGCACTATTACAAATGATATCACATTTTTTCTATCACAAACATAATGTGCCATTAGTTTTTCATCAGTAAAGCAATACTAAACAGTCATTATATGATAACATTTTTGATATTTATTGTTTTTCAACCATGTATGATACTAAAGTAATAAAAATAAAAAGAACATATTGCGTAATTGTTATAAAATACATTAAATTTCCTTTGATTTCCATAGAAGTTTAGATTGTGATAGTTCACCTGTTGACCTCTTCTCAATAAACTTAACTGGACCGGCCCCACCACAGGACCCGCTGGACCCCGCCAAGACAGTGATCGTGATTCGCTCCCTGGTTCCCAATGGTGTGGCTGAGCAGGACGGCAGACTGTTGCCAGGAGACCGACTCATGTACGTGAACACCACCAACCTGGAGAACGCCAGCCTGGAAGACGCCGTCCAGGCCCTGAAGGGGGCCAAACTCGGCAAGGTCCAGATAGGAGTTGCCAAACCGCTGCCTGTAAGGATTGGAATTAGTATAATTATTATTCTTTCCTTTTCTCTTTGCTTTAACCTGCCTGAGAGTTAAAGGTAGAATGTAACTAGTGTGTTCAGGGTAAAGGGACATGTATGTGTGCATGCATACATGCTGGGCTTTATAGATATTGCTTTGAATATTTGTTCACTGCTTGTATGTGAGGTTGCGAGTCAGGCGGTTTTTATATCATCCAGTCATGAGGGTTCAGCTTACGAGGGCTTGAATTTTTCATGCGGGCAAAGGAGCGAAGGCAGGCTGCATGGTTTAGCATTCCCCCCCGATGTTCTTTCAGAGGAGGCGACCAGCGTTAAATTCTCAGTGCCCTTTGTTTCACATTATTATGTTATTGAATTTTCCAGGAACACAAACCCTCTTGTACATTTAAACTCATTGGGGCACCTGTCAAAACACTGGGCCTGTCCAACAGCGTGTTCATCGCTCCAGGCACCTGTACTCTTTGCCCATGCCTAGGACGTTCCTCCTTACAAAACTGCGTGTATTGGTTCGTCTTCAGAGTTGCCTTTCTCTTGTATTGAATCTGCTGTGATATTACACAGTGAGACCTCTGGGCTGCCAAGGTTAGCTGGATTACAGTGCTGTAGGGAGCCTCTGTGGAGTTATCCAACTCTCCTGCAGGACGTGGATTGTACTTCTGAGGGGTATTTTGTTGTATTGCCTCTCAAAATTGAGTCTGACAAGTGTAATCCTGCAATATGTTTCCTTGCTTCTCTCATACCTGCTTGGGCTGCATGCCACACAAAATCAATATCAGGAGTTCTTACTAAAGAACGTGTGAAATGTTTGAAAGCTTTTCTGTTAATTCAAACAAAGTCATGATACTGCCCTTTTGAGCAATTTTCCTGCTTGAACGCTTGTGCACCAAATCAATATTTAACTGTATAGTTAGTTCATGAAAAGGCCTAACATCTTTTCCCATTCCTTACTAATTTATTTGCACTTGATTTGGTCACAAAAAAACAAAACAAAAATCAAATAACATGAAGCTGGAGACACTGAAAGAATTTCTCCACTTTCCTAGGGAATATGTGGATATTCCCACTCTCCACACCCATATGGTGAGCAGGAAATTACTCCATCATCCACCATCCATTCATTTGACTTCAACAGTATTTTGGTTGAAGAAGGAGAGGAAGAAGGACTGACTGAGGGCATCGTTTACCGAGCTGAGCCGGCATTGGTTAGTTAGCATTTGGGAAAAACTGAAAAATCAAGCAGAACACAATAAAAGATGGCAAACAAACTGTACCTTGTAAATGATATTTGCTTCTTTTCTCTGTCTGTAATAGGGCCCGACTGATATAGGATTTTGAGGCCGATACCGATATCGGGGAGCAAGAAAATTCCGATATCCCATATATCAGCCTTGTACTTGTGATAAAGATATGTAATAGAGGCAGGATCTCTGACATTTAACAAACTTTACTACAAACATCAGTGCACAAAACAGGAAACGCTTTACTTAGTTATTATTAAATAACAAACCGCTCTCTGCTGGACAAATTGCCATTTTAAATTACTAGTCCAAGCATTTTTTTCTGACCTTGAAAAACAGTTTTAATGTCTGCATTTAAGAGAACATATACCCCAGTGTCATTATAATCAGCCGAATATCATCAAACTGATATATTGGTCGGGCCCTGGTCTGTAATCATGCAGCAGTTATTTAAAAGTAATACTCTAATCAAAATAAAGCATTTAATTAAGAGATATGTTTATTTTGTAGCAGCAGCAGCAGCATCTTATAGTTGGATAAGTTTGGCATTAGTGAGGGTCCTAGATTAGCACGGTGAATTCAACTATCTGTGACTGTATAGGACAAAATTCCTTTTCAAGTCCTGAACATGAAATCCTCAATAACAAAGGCCACTTACTTTGATTCATTATCACAGATTGACACCAGTGAAGCAGACCTGTCTGATGAAAAGGTGCTGGATCACACTTACTCTGGGATAGAGGACGACACTTTCCAGGCATCCATGATTGCTCTTCATGGGAGCAGCTGCAGCGCGGACCTGGATTACCTGCATTCATCCACCCCCAAGGTAAGCAACAGTTTCTATTCTACGGCTTTGTTCATTAAATGTTACAGCAGCATTAACTGCCCTTTGTCCCAATGAGCTGTACAACATGTCGTCATTATTCTTTGTTTTTTGTCTTCATGAGCCCAAATGTCATGAGAAATGTTTGGTTTTCTTTGCCGAGGCAGTAACAACATTATTGACTCTGTTGTTATATGAGGATTGGAACTGCGGCTGCTTTTGTTGCTCTGGGTGCCTCAAGAACACCAAGTCCCCAGATGGATATTAAATTATAAGGGAAGTAAACAAAGAGGAGCAAGGGGCACAAAAACTGTTTTCCTAGAGGTTTCTGTGTGCTTCCCGTTTTCCCAAAGGTTACTGCTGACCTTATTTGTAGGGCTTTCCTAAGAAATTTATGTGATAATAGGGCAGCCCAGAGGAGCAGCGGAGGATTCCACAAAGCAGACTTCAGATGTTTGTATGAGGTCAGACGGCAGCTTTTCTCGTGATGATGAACAATTTTTGCCCCTAAAGCTCTGGAGAGAGGCAACAAGTCTGTTGATAAAACAGATCTACTTCAATAACAGTAAATAGTGGAGCAGCTGTTCGGTTTTACTGACTGTATACGTGACATGGATGCTTTTCCTCTCTGGTCCACACCTGGTTGCAGTACCACAATCTAAAGAACAAGTGGGTGTTCAGTCCACAACATGAGCCTTCCAAGTCACTGCCAGTGAAGCAATGATGGTTCTTCTTCTCATAATTGTCAGTGATAGATCACAGTTGTGCTACTTGCTCCTCTGTTGTCCAGCCTTGAAGAGAGTCGCCCATGTGCACATGCGCTCAACACCATAGAAAAATGTATTGGAAATCATTAAAGCACTCTGGCCTCATTTCTGCACTGTGAAGGACTGTGTCCTTTTAAAACAATGTAAGCAATTAGATAAAATTCAGCAGACCAAAACAGACCAACAGCATCATTTATGGCTAAGAAATAGAGACAGAGTTCCTTTCATGGCATCTTGAGCTTTATTTGGATAAGCCTGGAGCGTGACAGTAAAAATGTGATATTTGAATTGCTTTTATGATAATGATTTAACATTATGAGAAATAAAATTTTAGAGACGCTAAAGGAGCATTTTAGAAAATCGGATTCTGCCCTCAAATATTTGCAAAAAATAACTTTTATTTGTATCAGCCCCATCTCTCATAATCTCTACATGCTGTTAAAATGACTTAATATGTAATGTGATGTTGTATATATACATTGTAAAGGAGTGAATTTATGATTGACATACTTTATAATAGGGCATGACCATTATGGCTTTCAGTCCGATGCTGATACTAATATTAGGGAGTACTTTATTCCACCTTAAAAACAGATTCAGTAAACACGCATATTGGAGAATACAAGCACCAATACTGATATATCTGCAATAGGTCAATATCAGCTGATAATATTGGCTAACAGATGCATTTGTTACACCCTATTTGAAACTATATATACTATACTATAATACAGGGATTTCTTAAATTTTTGGCCTAAAACATACAAAAACAAACTAGAAATTATGGTATTTTTAGTGCTCGTGCCCTCCTTTGTACAGACACATGAAAATACTTGTTACTATTGCACGGCTCAGTTCACCTCACATTTAGAGCACTACCTTATTAAAAATAAACCTCCTATTTCTTGTTTCACTCCACTTTTTATGTCTGCTTCCTAAGCCCAGCTTGTAACATTTGCATATTTCAGAATTCATACTTCTTTTCTGGCTGCAAAAGGGAAGTACAGTCTCAGTCTGGTTCTAATGAAGACTTAAATGCTGTTACAATAAAACTATATTTTGTGCACGATGGCGAGCTCAAGATGACCAGCATTTTCTGCTGTCCTCTGTTGGCCACTGATGGCTTTTCTATGGCTCATTACGAGCAGGCAGGATGGTGACTGGACAAGATGAATCCCCCCTGTTGGGCAATTGTCTAACTAACAGAGTGGAACATTCATTCAGCTGCTGTGCTTTGTTTTACCCCAGCTGACAGCTCGCCTGGACTTGTTGGACGAGCATCCCCACTTCGCAACGCCGTCCGGCCTCGCAAACAACACTCAAGCGTTCTCTCCAGAGAGGCCCGCCTCTTTCACTCCTCCGGGTCTGAGAAGTCACGTCTCTGATTTTAACGCCATACTCAGCAGTTCTGATCAGTACCTGGCTCAGCACTCAAGCAACGAGGAAGCGGTGGAGTGCTCAAACTCATACAGCCCCTTTGCTGATGTCCCGGACCAATCCTCTGAGCCTCTCCACTACCAGAAGGAGCCACCCATTGTTTTTGGAGACATTGCAGATATAAAGATTTTAATGAAGGTAAAATAAGGTGCCACTTAAAAACTGATTTTTGAAGATTTCACCTTCAAAAGAATACATTTATAAGTCTTAAAAGAATAAGACGATGATGAGTATTACTGATAAATAAGTATGAGTGTCTGGCATTCAGGGGACATCACATATACTGTACTTTCAGGAGCATTTTAACAAGTGAAAAAATAAAATCATCCTTGATCTTATACTAATTAGACTTTCTGAAGCTAACATCTAACCTTTCCTCAGTCAGCCGTGAGACTCCTTTCAGTCTTCTTATAAAACAAAGTTCTAAGCTGATTTGTTTTGAGCTTATTTCCACAGCGTATTCGCTACACCTACCTTTTTCTCCAGAGACCCCTGCTTTGTTTGGAATACAGCCTTATATTTTCATTTACTTTCTGTGTTGAATTATCACCCTCAAGGACGAGGACGTCGGCGCGAAAGAATCAGCAGAGGACGGTGACAAGGAAGCCCTGACCTCAGGGAGCAATTTTGAAAGGACTATCACAGTTGTCAAGGGCAACTCCAGCCTTGGTTAGTGCTAATTTCTTCACATTCTTTCATTTGTTGTTTTTTTTAATTATTTATTTCTCGCCTCAGCCTTCACAGAAGTGTAAATGAGTTTGTGGGACTTAAAGGCGTGCTGGCCTTTTCTTTTGTATCATGCTTTATGAATGCCAGATTTGAAGCAAAATGATAGAAAAGATTTTTTTGGCTGCTCTCCAGTTTGAAAGGGTAATTTCATCGCTATACAGGGTATTTGCATTTCAAAACCTGCCCATGGGACTGCACCAGACTCAGCGAATACTAAGTTTTTAACTTCTGAAACAAATAGGTGTTTGTAATCCTCTGTGCCTTGTTGAAAACCGTACCTTATTTTGCTTTTTAGCACTCTCTGAAAGTTGCTATATTCTGTTGGATTCAAAAATTCCCCTTAATGCATTCGGGTTTTCCACTTCTAAATAGAACATACTGATGTTATTTTTATGATCTTTGCAAAAGAAGCCTGTACCCTGTGCTGTAAGAGAGTTTGGAAGTTTTAGATATATTATGTATAAATATATTATTTCACCCTCTGAAGTTTCTCCATTGAGAATGAAGTGAAAACCAAATCTGTGGATACTTTGACAGTTTCTAGGATAATTTGCTGGGACATGAAGAAGGTTTCTTGTTTCTGAACTGATTTATTTTAGAATCAGTTTATCAGTGAAACTATGTAATTATGCTACATTAAAAGGAGCTCCTTATTTATAATGGATTTAGTCCTAAAAATGTCTCTTGATGGCATTAATGTTTTGATCTTTTGTTCAGTTTTACATCATAGGCAACCCCCCATAAATTTCAGAGGTTTAAATAGTTTGTTATTCTTTCAGATCCAAATCAGATTAGTGTATAACACTTTTTTTTCAATCTGCCTCAAAGGGATGACTGTGAGCGCCATGAAAGATGGTTTGGGAATGCTGATCCGCAGTATAATCCACGGGGGCTCCATCAGCCGCGATGGACGTCTGGGTGTCGGTGATCTCATCCTGGCCATCAACGGGGAGCCCACAGCCAACCTGACCAACGCTCAGGCTCGGGCCATGCTGAGAAGACACTCTCTCATTGGACCAGACCTGGGGTAAGCGACTATGACCAGACAGCCGTGACCAAGTGCACTTCCTGCAAAGATAGACAAGCATGTGAAATTGTTTTGCAAAAGTTCTTAAAAATGTAAATTGTGTTTGCTTAATGGGAACTGACTGACTGGATTTTTTGATGGCCAGTGCAGATACTGATATTAGGGAACGAAAAATTCAGAGAGCCGATATATCGGATGATGTTATAAACATATTATCGGCTGACTGGTCATCTAATACTTAGGACAAAGGTATGTAATGGAGACAGTATTTTAATTTTTAACATACTTTATTCCAAACATAAGAGCACTGACCAGTAAATTACTTTCTGGTGATTAAATAATGGACAGGCCTCTGCTGGACAAACTACGGTATTACACCATTTTAAATCACCAATCCAAGCATTTTTTCTGGTTTAAAAAACAATTTTATTATTGACGCATATTGGAGAACATATACTCCAATACTGATATATCTGCAATAGGCCAATATCGGCCGATAATATCAGCAAACATCGGTCTAGCCTAATTACTCTGTATTTTTTGTGTAACTGTTAACTAGCACAGCTGCCTTGAATTGTCACATACAACACAGGAAGTACCTCAAGGTCCAACCTCAGACATTGCCTGACTGCACAAAGGTTCATACATTTTGATGTGTTTATTGTGTGTGTCAAATATTTATTTCCAAGCATTTAGGGTTTTTGTTTTTGTAAAACGGTGTGTGTAAGATGCATGTAAACTAAACCTTGAAATCTTTTCTTAACCCGAATCAACTCAGGCCTCACGATCAAAGGTGGTATTCTGTGATTTTAAAGTGAAAATCAGCTAAAGGTAATTCTGCTGTTGCTGCAAAAGTCATTTGTTGCCTTAAAGGAGTCGCCACTCCTCCCACCCTTTGCGGGAATGAGCTCACCAGAAAACTGGATGTTGTATTTCACAAGTTCTGCTCGCTGATCTAAACTTGGCAGTTTGTTAGCTTCGGTGCATAAAAGCCAAACTCTTCACGTTCTAGATCTGCTTGTGCACCTGAGGACGATCTGTGCCCATTTTATGTGTGAGTATGACTAACTTCCACTGCCGGCGGTGTTTTCGGCGAGGAGCTGCCATCTCGGTTTCCTCCCTCTTGTTGCCTCCATCTGCTGTCGGCGCTTTGTCACAGTCTGTTAAAGAGCTTTATCCAGACAGAATTAGAAAGTCAAATCAATTCAGTCGAGTGTCTAAACAGTGATGACAACCAAATATGAAAAGTTTGGGAATTTAATTGGTGAAGATGGTGCTCTTAATATCATTTAGACATGTTAATTAACATTTGAATTATGCATCCTATTAACCAACATACATTTCAAATTTGTCCTGTGGGAACAAAACTTAAAATAGTGTTAGTGCGTATTCTAACACACATAGTCAAATAATATCTGGATAAATCTTGACTGACTGCATCACTGAACTTGCATAACTTCTTTTATTTCTGTGACTAACGTGTTCAGTTATTACCTGGGTGTTTTGGACTTCTTATGTCTCGCTTTACTAACTCTCTGTTCTTACATTAATCACTGGTCTTTAAGCTCCGCCGTGTCTCTCACTGCATGTTGTGATGTCCCTAATGAACCCACTCATCCATTTCATTACTTCACTGGGATTCATTTTCCTGTCTGTCCGCATGCCGTCACGTGTAAAAAACCAAATCAACCCATCTGTTGAGGATCTGTCAGCCTCGCTCCCAATGTGTTATTGTGCCCTTCAGAAACAACTTCACTCTGAATTGTTTTGGAAATGAGACTTTAAGTGGGTGTCAGATCTTAGCCAGTCAGCTTTCGGCTCATTTCTCAACATGAATTAGTAACCTGCCCGTGGTTCTAATGATTGATATGCCCCTTCAGATTTGTCACACGTTCATCACACAGTGTGCGATAGGAGACTTGATTTGCTTGCACATTTATGAAGGTAACAATCTGTTTTGAATACTCAGACGTGAAGGGCCTTTATCACATTCATCGCATCTCACCTTGGGCTGGAGAATGCATTTTAGAAAATACAGCTCAGTGCTGCTGAAGTCTTACGCTTACAGGTAAATTTGCTGGAAGAAAAACAAAGCTGAATGGAAATATGCCGATTTAAAACAGGCATTTTTAAATGGAGGGGAGCGAGAGTTAGTGCTTTCATACCTGTTTGCACTTGAATGCCAGATTTCTCTATTTTTGGTAAATTACCGTGTGAGCTCAGACTGAGCAGGAGTTAATTACAATCTAGGTGGTAAATGGAGTTTACAGAAGTGTGGGAGCCAAGATGTTGCCTTGATGAAATGTTTGACTCATTTCTGTGCATGTGTCTGTGCTTCTATGTGTTTGTGTGTGTTTAGTATTACATATGTTCCAGCAGAGTATTTGGAGGAGTACAAGGCCAGCTTAGAGCCGGCTAAAGAAGATGTCTTCTCTGAAACAGCTCCAGTCCCACCTCCAGCTCCAAAGTATGTTCTCACACAGCAGTTTTTGTCTCATCATTACACTTGCGAGGTTGAGGTTAACTCAAAGGTGCCCCGTTGAGATTCCTTGTCATGTTTGCATGCAGTCTATCTCACAAAAACATGTAAGCAAATGTCCATCGTCTTCCTCAGAAAACACTGCAAAGGCACATTATCAATCATCCAATGTTAATGTGCTTGTTAGCAAGCTGGCGGTCGTCTTGCTCTTGCCTTTGTCGTGGCTTTGCAATAGCCTGGGCCCCTACCAGAGAGACCACTCACTCCTCTGAGTAGACTTTATTCCCTTGGTCTGCCTCCACTTTCCGCTATTCTCAGTGGGAGGGGATTCCTCGTTGGCTGTTGAGTTTTCAAATTTAATATACGCCAATGGTCATTATGTTTCCAGAGGGCGTTTTGTCTACTCTGGAGTAAGTGTGGAAAGGAGTCCGGCAAAGTGAGACCACCATAATCTA
>JAPXVT010000017.1:11140649-11150783 GCA_029823135.1 Acanthurus reversus | reverse complement strand
TTCTGTATTGCATTGTAATGACCAATGAATTTGTAGATTGGTGTTGTATGCATAAATGGCATGACTTTTTAGTTCCTTGTTTAAAGTTATTATTATTATTATTAGTAGTAGTAGTAGTAGTAATAATAATTATAACAACAGCAACAGCAACAACAACAACGACAATAAATAAAAAAATAAAAATGTAAATCATTTTTTTGGGCATTCTCCAACTTCTAAAACCAAATAAATTATTTAAAAAACCCCTTTAGGTTAGCTTGAAAAGGCACTGTCAGAAAATTGAATTAAGCTTATAAAATGTTTACGCTTTAGAGATTTTTAATGGCTTTTACAAGACAGCGATGCTACAAACCTGTGATGATTTTATAAAGTTAGAAGCATTGCTGCAGATTAAACAATCCACAGATTTAAAAGCAGCTATATTAGTTTAGTGTACAGCAGTAAAATGTACCTTACACATTAATGCTGCAGTAAAGTAATTCAAACAGGTCCATTTTTAGCAGCCTTTTAAAAATGTCCACAGAGGCCACAGTCGGAGTTCTGCGGAGGAGTATTCCACCATCTAGGCGCCACAGACTCAAAGGCTCTATCACCTTTGGTTAAGAGCCTGGTGTGAGGGACAACTAGTAGGCCCTGGTCAGCAGACCTTATGGACCTACTGGGAGTATGTACACGAATCAGTTCAGACAAGTAACAAGGTGCCTGACCATGCAGGGCTCTGTATGTAATTACAAGGATCTTGAACTGGGTCTTGAAGCTAACCAGAGGCCAGTGTGAAGAGGTCAAGACAGGAGTGATATGACAGGGAGGTAATGCCAAATGCTATCAATCCTGCTTTTAATTCAATGCTTTTGGTCATTAAAAAAAAATACATTTTTTTTTAAATCGCAGTTGCATTTAACTTATAACACTATAAAACTAAAACAGAGACCAGATTCTTACAGAGACTTGATTTAAGCATCTACACAATCCGTTTGTTACCCGTGGATTTGTGATGGGCAGCGAAAACAAGGGGTAAATGCTGCAGCCCTGGGTTTTATATCATGCCTTCTAGGAATAATAAAATGCATTACTAAAAGCAATAAGCTTTTTTCATCAAAGTGAATCATCCCACTACCCAAAAGCGAGAGACTAAGCAGTCTGAATCCGAGTCTTTTTTATCAAACAGTAGAATGGTCTAATGCAGCAGCCTCGCCAATTCACGGCTTTAGTCCAGCAGCATTTTCATGAAATAATGACAGTGGTGTGAAAATCATTTCACTGCTCCCACAGGTGCAATATATTACATCTAAAGTTTGATATTTCACCAGTTTTGGTTGATTTTGAGAATCAGAAAATTCTCACATTCATTTAATGTTTTATGTCTTAATATTTTTAAAGGTTACTCAAATTACTACATTCTACCTTCATGCATTCAAGTCTTTATTGTGCATTTGTGCAGCAAAAATTGACATTTCAAAAGACGGGAAAGCATGACAAACAAAAACAAAAGAAATGCTCACACTCCTTCTGTGATAAATATCAGAATCAATCAATCATCATTGATTGACTGGGACCTCAAACTTCTTGGACCTGAAGTCGACTCCTAAAATCAACTATTTTGAAAACACTTCCTGGAATCTGTTCTCTGTGGAGAAACTCTTGAATTATTCAGCCTTAAAACTGTGCATTTTTATTGATATAGAGGTTCAATTATGTATTGTGTTTCACTGTCTTTCCTTTGAATTGATCTGTCCTCTCTAACGGGCATCATCAGCACATTGTACAAGTCTTTCACAGGATTTGATGATACTCCCCATCAACACATTGCCAGGAAACACTAGGTTTAAAACAGATCATTTGTGCAGTATAAAAATGACTCTACACAGTGTGTCTTGCTCTAAAAAACTAACAATAAGACATTCTAAACCTCGACAGCTCCATTATGGTAATCAAGAGTTTTTGTGCATCCCGATGCACAACTATAATGGCCGAGCACAATTATCTCAATGTAAGTGAAAGGTGCCACGCAGTGAGGCAAGGAGCCACTTCGGTGAGCCTTATAGGCCATCTGCTATGGCCACACCTGAGAACCACATCTGACAGGCAATTAATAAAAGAGCCTCTAGCTGTGGTGGCCAACCTCTGTAGCATATGTCGCTCTGATGACACTTGTTTGTCTGGCAGCTTCTTTAAACTGGAACAGAAACATCTTCTTGGATTTTCATTGTCGCACCCTCGCATCCAAGTTAATTTGTTTTTTTTATCCTTTAGCTCCTTATTTGTGAGAGCAAAGTTAATAGAAATGGTTTAATAAGACGTTAAACATGGTTTTGCTTGGTGGTGCTTTATGTCGGACTACTTTGTAACTATGCAACTACATGAGCAACATTGTTAAACTCATGTAAACGTGGAAATGGTCTCTCAAGCAAAGTCTAGATTTGACTGAAGTGATTTTGCTGCTGGTGAAGGGAGTGTTTGCAGTTTGGGATGCATATGAATCCAAGCCAGTGGCAAACTTTGCATGAATGTCTTGAGGAGAAGTGCGAGAAACGAAAATGTGAGGAAGCGAGCGGTGAGGTTATGTCTTACTATTCTTTCTTTTAAATGTAGTTCAAGGTCAGACCATTTCTTTGTGATATCAGCCACAGTTCCATCTTTCTGTCCCACCCCACTCACTGCAGCAGAGACACACTTCCAACCTGAGTGGCTTTATTTGTCAACCCACTGAATATACGTGCCGCCGTGTCCTCCAGAATGTTTATCGTCTCTTTGAGTCCATGGCTATTCTTTAAAAAAAACCTAATTTGTGCTGGCCTTCAGGGAGAAATCATGCTGTAGATGCTGTCAATTTAAGTAGATTTGATTTAAGAGTTCTAAATTAAAGGTAGGCTTCTCAAGTAATCTGAACTGAATATAAGCAGACTATGAGGAATACTCTTAGGAAAGGGATAAATCTAATATTGTTTTGATAAACGAGGCTCCAGATGTGTGAAAAGAGAAATGAATATTCCTCCATTGCACTTCAGTGCTGCACCAAGGTTGTTTTTTAACAGATTAGGTGAATAGTTCTCTTTGGGGATGTGCAGTGATTTTGACAGTGAGCTGTCTGCAGAATTTCTTGATCATGCACTAAGGCTGCAGTAATATAGTAGGATAGTTGGGCTGCTTATTTAGTGTGTTGCTAACAGATGTTCCATATGTTACACCCAAGCCTGCTGCTGCTTTGAAGTCAAGCTATAGCGGTCATATTTATGCATGTAGCCCAAGGAGACTTTGCGTACTGGTGAAGGTTGTACCAACTAGCCCTGTGCTCCACATTGGAGTCCTACAGTATGGTTGTGTCCACACCCTAGAGGTTGACAGCCAAATAGTTTGGTCTTCATCAGTTTACAGCTGAGTATCTGTGAATGAACAGATGCAACGAGGCACTCTTGTTAGATTGATCCATGTGCCAGGTGGAAATGTCAGCGCTTGGTTATGGACCGTGATGTGCTGTGAGATTCTCAAAAATTTGGCAGGGAGAAGTCCATCAACTCGAGATCTGCAGAAGAACTTTGGCCAGTGGTGTGAGAGTGATTACGCCGAGGAGTTTCTGAGACAGGTCAGCACTCAGGCTGGATTTATGCGCCGACCGCGAGGAGGCTCGGGCCATCAGTAATCGAGAGATGTCGTGCTGAGCAGCCTGCTACAGCTTTGAAAGGTGAAGCTTGTCTTTCTGCATAGTTTATGCATATGTCTGCTCTGGTGCGTGACAAAGACGTGCAAATATTTAGGCCAATGGCAGTCAGCTTCACAGAATCCCACTCTAGCACAGCGAGGCACACTCTGGCAATAGCAAGGAATCCTCAAACAATTTCACTTAACCTGTGCATAGGATAAAAAAAAATCCCTACCTCCCACTCTGTGTACACAAGGGAGCATTATTCAAGTTTATTCAAGGAGTTTGTGGGAGTAGGTGAGTTACAAGGTTAGTGGCTACATGTTTACTACACAACATTAAAGCACAGGCCATACTTGAGCTGATATGATAGCAGAGATGTAAGTCCAAAAAAAAAACCCAAAGCAATCTCTAATGTAGTTTGTTAGTCTTTTTCATTATATTTAGTGTTTGAAAGTGTACATTTAAGCTTGACTCAACTCCTGTCTTATTTTTCTCAGGAAAGACATTTGCTGCATTTGTTTGCTGAGCTGCAAGACTGTGCCACATGGCAGCAGGGCAGCGGTTAAGGGATTGTGGGCCCAAGGGGGAAGCTAATTGGAGCACTGGCAAAACCTTTGGGCACGTACGGAGCACAATCTATATGCTGCAATATCGATATCTAGGAGTGTGTTCTATTGTTAAGCTATGTGGTGAGACACAGAGGAAAGGAAAGGGGGCACGTATAGCGTTCGTGGGCGGGAAATCGAAGTGGGCAGATATGATTGGAGGCGCTCGTCCAAACTTGTCACCTAGTAACTGCATCAGACTGAATGCAATCATCTCGACTTCATGCTGCACCTATGTCTATATGATTTGCACTGATGATAAATATTACCCCTGCTTGCATGTGAATAATAATCAAAGTGGAAGCCATGGATAATGCTGTCACAGCACCAGTCACTTGTCATTTACACAGCCTTCACATGCATATAATGTTTTTTTTACACACATATAGTCACCAGGTTGTTGACATAGGTCACCAAATTGTACATATATGTATGTGCCCATCATACATGGTAGAATGTATCAATATTAAGGCTGAAATGATGCTTTATTGATTTCGGCAGCTTTGAGTCAAAATAGCTGTTAAATGAAGCATGTGATCAGTGTTGCCAGATTACATTCTCGTCTGTTGGTTTGTCTTCACAGCAGGTGACATTATCTTACCGGCGCATTCAGTAACTTCTCTGTAACTTGAATGAAGGTCACTTGCATCAATACCAAGCACATGCACGTGATCAATGCTTCCAAACGTCACCACGCTTAAGAACAACACAGCTGTTACTGATACAGTAAAGCACTCCATTGCTAGTCTTAGTGTAGCGCCACACGGCTAAGTCTTTAAGCTCTTGTCCAGTGAATCCATAAAGTCAATGGAGCAGCAGTTCTTACTCCGGGCGAAAATCAATTGAGAGCACAGTGAAACATCTGGCGGTGCAATGTGACTTTTTGTGAGCTGAATGAATAACTGATGGAACGGGGCAGGCAACACTGAGACATGACTATAACTTATTAAAGAGAGAAATCACCCTAAAAACAAAAATTCAGTTGTCATCTCGGCACACTCATGCCAGTCAAAGTCTGGTGAAGTTTTTTAATCCACAAAACACTGCTAGGGTTTCTAAGGAAAGAGGCACTGCAGTCATCTCCCAAACAATTGAAGCAAATGGTGAGTTTCCAAAAATAAATGAATAAATAAATAAAACAAACATATTAAAACCATAAAATGTCTCCATACTGCTCACTGATGCCATGTTTTAGCCTTCGCCTTATAGCTTCTCACATGGAATCCGCGTTAACAGGTACGCATGCGCACACACCATCTAAAGCTCGGGCAGTGGCACGACGAGACAAACTAGAATTCGAGGTGTCTGCAGACTTGTATGAACGTGCTTTTCGGAAGTCTGTTGCTAGCAGCGGACACCAAATGTGCCCTCCAAGTGATCTTCCCACAGGAGCTGCAAGATACAGTGACCAGTGAGGCTAAAAACATGACATCAGTGACATTTTTCAAAACAATGTGGCATGACGAGGCTTCAGGACACTTGTATTACTTCAGACAAACAGCATGGAGGCATTTAATGGTTTTATTATGATTTTTTTTTTTTATGTTTTAAATTTGGTCACCATTCGCTTCAATTGTTTGGGACATGACGGCAATGCCTTTTCCTGTGAAACTAGCAATGTTTTGTGGATTAAAAAAAAAAAAAAAACACCCATCTAGACCCTCCATCTGCATGAGGGTGAATGGATAATGACTGAATTTTCATTTTTGGTTGAACTATCCCTTTAAGGTGCCAGAAATTGCTGTTACCAGTGCCAAAATCATTTCAAAGAAGATGGGAGAGGGAGCTATTATCAAAGCGTAAACACCCTGCTATTATCAGCCACGCAGTCATGTTGTAAGCTTCTGTTAAATGTCACCATTATCTGTTAAAATAGCCTGTCTAATTTTGCAAAAGCAGCTCAGATATTCCATTTCTATCACAGGATTGTCAGCCCATTCTGGTTCATTTGCCTTGTGAATTTCAGTGATTTTGATCATGTCTAGACGCAGCCAGCCATGCCGTGGCTCTGACGCATTTTTCAAAGCACTGGCTGTATCTGTTAAACTCGAAAAGCACTCTCTCTGGTCATTGTCTGCTTGCAGCAAATGTTAATTATTGATTGGTAATTGAAATAGCCTCTTAAAATGCTCTCCTTTGGGTATGAATAAACTTCAGCCTGAACCGGGCCATTTAAAATTGCATCTCAGTCTTCTCAGATGCTAAATTGGCAAAAATGTAAATTCTTGCAAAACTCCCTTCTTTGAAAACTGACCTCAACAGGTGAGCTGCCTGATAACTACCAGTTACAGACGGGATAAAAAAGGTTTGAAAAGATTCGATATGCAGATGTCCTTATCTCTCTCAAACACTTTAAGCACTCGGCTGAGAGGAGGAAAACAAAATCACCCTCCTTCTACAGCACATTGGGCTGATACAGCCAAGATTTGTATTCACACAGAAGACTGGCATGTGACAGCATGCTCCTGTAGGTAAAGTTGGACTCCCAATGCAACTCAGGCTTCACAGGTGCTAATTTGGTATTCACAGAACACACACAGTGAAAGCAATTTTGACTTCTGAGCATTTCATGTTTGTCATTATAGGGCTTGACATTAACTTTTTGGGACACTTATCCTTTGGACAAGTAATTTTACCTTGCACTTGCCCAGGCAAAAAAAGGACCCTTGTCTGGGTAAAAGCTACAATAATTTGCTTTATTCTATTTCTTTGCAAATACAGAATTGAGACGGACAAACAGGTGGAACAAGTCTGGATACATCAAATTAATTTTAAAAAATTGCATATAATTAATGTTAATGTTTAATGTTATATGTTACACCCTGTCATATGGTAGACTTCTTATTTCTTTTATTATTACATGTTGTATATCTGTAATATATTTAGATTTTATTTGACATTCATAATAAGCCTTTTTTCCTATTCTTATTTCCTATTAATATCCCAATGCTTATATTTCTATGTTAGAATGGGAACAATTGCATCTTACCCAGACTCCCCCTTGGGTTTAATGAAGTACCTCAGATTCAGACTCACATTAATTAATTGAAATTAAAAATTCAATATTAATTGCAAGTGAGGATATAATAACATTTATTCTTTTTGTATTTACAGGAACCACTGACATGTATTAATAAATAAATGAATAAATAAATAAATGCATACTATACATTTTAACTCCACTTGTTGTGTATTGAGTGTCTGTATTAGAGTCTAATTTCCTTTGGCAGGTCCCTGAATGTCATCAAAGGATTTAAAGTATCATTTATTACAACAATAACAATGCAAATGCATTGTAACTCTCCCACTTTACATTCACAATAAAAGCCATAAGACACAGTTTTATTGGGGAAAGTCATTTACAAGTGCAACGCACCTGGTATGTGCAGGCCTCTTCCCTAAGGATGTCTTTCACATTTGGAAATACTTTCACCTTAGGACAAATTATATCCAATTTAATTGTGATTCACAATTGCACAGTCATGATAGTGGCAGACCAATATAACAAGAACACTAGAAATTGCTGTTTTAATAACGATGTTGTAATATATCCATATGGTTGCCACAGGCTGGCCATTACATCTACTGGGAAAGTGTGGAGTCATGTAGACAGTCACGTGGCCTGTACTGCCATCTGGGTGTCACACATGCTGGGTCAGCTACTCCTGTACGGAGTCATGCTTCCTCCATCCCCGGCTCCATCTCTGTGAGTCAGCAAGTTAACCACGGTGCCACCGGGACCTTCAGAGTTTGAGCAAGGCAAGCGTCAGCGGCTGGGCAGTCTGGTGGCACCGGCTCCCCCACTAGCATCCAGGAAGCCAAAGGGGAGTGCATAAGCGAAGGTAAAAAGCACAAGATTGACTCTCCTTTTGTACAGTTAAATGCACTTCATCTTCTAACCAGCAGGAGTGCAAGCGTAGTGAATCAGCAGGAGAACAGTGTAACATGTTGCCTCAGCTGTGCTTGTTCTTTCTCCAGAAGAACATTTCCTGCCTAATCAAACATACTGAACAGTGGATACAGCCAGAGCCGTGACATGAACCGTGGAAGTAGTAACACCTTTAGAGATTTTTTTTTTAATCTGTCCAATTCAGCAAGACATAAAACTCATTCTCTCTCAACACAGAGGCATTTGTTGATGAAATAACAGACCTTGGCTGTTAAAAGTTTTAACTAACTGGGTCAAAAGGATTCTGAGGGAGCGTTTCTGCACCTCGAATAACTTTTGCCAGAGTTGAACAGGACTTTTAAAAGATCACCCAGTGGAACACATGATCTCCAGAGTGTCGAGAGTCGCAGATCCCTATTTGATGGTTGAGGAGTTTGATACACACCTCGGTGGAGAACAAGGACATGGTGCATCTTCAGTGCGGAGCAATACAGAAACATCAGCCTCCTCTAGAGGGGTAAATGTCAGCAATTTGTCGAGACAGGTACAAAGAAGTAGAGCTTTAAAGTTTGGCCAGAAAACTATGCCTATGCCCGTCCTCACAGTGTAGTATCATCAGGGGGAATCTCTGAAAGTAAAACTAGTGCTATGGCAAACACTGCCAGTCCAGTTTCACTGGCCCCTGAGGCTGTAAATTAGTGTTGGGTGCTAAAGCAGATGAAGCACTGCTAGCGTGGGTCAACAGTGGCAACCAAGACTGGACCAAAATAAAGTCTGTACAGCGACGGCTGCCTGAGTAGCTCTGACTAAGGGGTGTGGTCGAAGAAGTTGTACAGAAATAGGGAGCGTTTCCCAGCTTGAACTCGTTCACTTGGGGATGTGAAAAACAGCAATCACTCTCTGATGCAGAACAAAACAAGCAATCCGAGATCACCAAGAAGGGGTGATCTCAGCTCGCTTCCCATTGAACCCTGGAGAGGTTCGTCTGCAGTGAGAATGCAATCAACTCAGCCACCAGAACAAGTAACTGTCCACTTCAAACTCCTTCAAAAGTCAGGCTAACCTGCCTGTCAGCATAAATATAGTGATAGTGGAAGGCTACTCACCATTTTGATCCAAGTTGACATCAGCAGAAGATCTGGTGCTTATTGTTCCAACATAACAGGACTCAATGACATGTACTGGTCTGGTTCCCAGAACTTTGTCAAGCTTGTCCTCACAATAAATTGCATTGTTTGTCGGACCAAATGGCCTCCTACCAGTCGGCTTCAGGTCTCCTATGAAACAGCATTACGTGAAACAGCCTGGTATATAACAGCATCACAGGAAAAGGCCTTGTATCAACCCACTTCTCCTTATTTTGGGTTTGGTCAACTAGCTAATGTCGTTAGCTTCTTGGACTTGCTATGTGCGACCACTCCACATTTGTTTACCTATGCACAGGGAAAAGGAGGATGTGATGTAATGACGTAAAAGGACAGGTCTGTGTTGGTGTGTGCTTTGGTCTGCTTTACAATATTGCAGTGTCAACATAAAACAACTCAAAGAAAAAATGCATCAGTGTATCTTTTTATCATCTGAATTGGAACAAAGCAAATGAGGTCATCTTCTGCTATGTTGTGGCTTACGTTGCGCGAGAAATAGTCAGCGTGTCTTGTGTTGTCATAGTAGAGTCAAGGGTCGATCACATTGAAAAGTGTTGCTCTAGGCGCTGCCATTCCAAAAACCCCTTGGAAGCACATCTGGAGGAAAATACAGCCAGTATTAACTCCTCATGTGTGTTTGCCAATACTCTATTGTTTCTGCCATGTTCCCTCAGCAATAAAACTGAAGGGATGTGGTGAGTAGTAAAGCCCACCTCGTACTTGATTTAATTGGCTGCTTTGGCCAGATGTGACGTTGACGAGCGGAGCATATCTGTAACTTGAGCTGCAAAAGTTGAAATTATTTTAACTTTTATGCGCGCCCAAAAACCGCTAGAAAAGCGCGTCACACAG
>JAPXVT010000017.1:11108704-11119628 GCA_029823135.1 Acanthurus reversus | reverse complement strand
GGTTTTGGGAGGGATCAGTTCCCCAGCACAGAGCCATACTGGGTAGGGTTTATGTAAGACCCTGGCTTCTTGAGCTCGCTGCCAGTTTAAGATGACAAACAAATGGTACCAAGGAGGACTGACTTGCCAAGAAGGGGGGGGGGGATACATCCCTTCATGCAACCCCTGCTGCTTCTCTCCTCACACACAAATTGACCCCCTCTGTTCATGCACAAACCTGGTTGTGTGTTGCGGCCTGTGATACCAGGTCTCATGTGTATCCATGCAAGTCAGTGTGTGTTTTCACGCCGTTTCCTGGCTCTGCAGCACCATCGCCCTCTTTGAAGCCACCCCCACCTTCCCTTATCCCTCCTCTTCCTCCCTGTGTTTTCCCCTTCAATGTGTTCCAATAACACAAGGCTGGGATCTGTCAAAACTCATCCTTTCTTCTGTCTCACTTGTCAACTTTTTTTTTAAGGTGGGCTGCAACCAAAACTCACTCAGCCCTGACGCCCCTGTGGTTCTTAAACTATCAAAACAGGAAGAGGCTGAAGTGTCGTCTTTTCAGACGATTATGCGTAATCAACAGCCCTTTCTGTTTTCACATCACGATGCAGTGTTTCTAATGATGTGAATCGCATTATAGCTATACTACAGCTGGTTGAGGATCTTAATTAACTGTCATTAATTTTTAAGGCTTTTTAAATAGACCTAGATCTACTTAACCCATTTTGCACAAGCCCATTCATTATCTGCTCTCGTTATTGCAGCAAAAAGCAAAAACAAGGGCCATCGTAGCAATCATGCAAACATAGGTGGCAACTGAGGTTGCGGAACTTCTTGACTTTTTACCTGGACCACTCAGAAAAGCCAATCCAACTTAAGCTGGGCATACACTGTACGGTTTCAAAAATGTTGTTCCAACTCACACTGTATAAGTAAATCAGCCGCGATGTAAAGCCAAAGCTCACGATTTATGTGCTCACACTGCACAGTCGGTCGTCAGCCATGACCTTAGTGCTCACACTGTATGTGTAAAAATGGCCCGTCAGCCCCTGCGGAATGCCCTGGCTATTGACAATTGTCAGTAAAGATTTGTTTGAAAGCTTAGTGGCAGGTTTGCTTAGCAAACTAGCAGGAATAGGCTACTAACAAAGGCAGAAGCATGCTGCATTGATAATTTGTGCTATCCTGTATGCGGAAACCTTAAAAACAAAAAAAAGAAAGAAAAAAAGAAAAGACTTGCTGGCATGTATGGACTGGCAGATGTCTTGGAATACATGGACAGTAACGTTATAGCTTGTCCATTTTGCAGAGAGAATTGGAGGTAAGTTAGCTACTTTTACTGTTGCTAACTTGTTAGCTAAAATAATCCATGCTCTGATTACAGTAGTGCTCCTTTTTTTTTCTTGTCGTGCAGTTGCATGTCGCAAGTCAGGCACTCTGTTTGCCACTTCGAGCAGGCGCAGTGAGGAAAAAAAGGCACCGAGGTCGGTGAACCGAGTTGGTGAACCTGCTTCAACTGTGCGAGAGCCTGAGTTGGTCAACCAAAGTTTCTGACATGTCAGATATTCAGCCAGCTGCCTAACAGCCATTTGGGAGCAGACAACTGGCCCTCGCTCCCCCCTGTACGCTACACGGCAAACAACGCCCGACAAAGTCGAAATTCGGCCCAACTCTAAAACGAGCCACGTGACTCAATAATAGGGTCAAAAACGGGCTTAAATCGTGCAGTGTACGCCCAGCTGTAGGTTTCGGCTCACTGCAACCAAATTGTGCACCAGCTACTAATAAAAATGGGGCCATCAGAATTTTCTGTTTTGATCAACTACATCAGGACTTTATCGGTTTGAGAAAATGAAGAGTGGTAGTTCTTGAATATATGAAAGAAGTGAGAAATATTGCATACAGTGTCTTCTGACATGCAGTAGTCCAGAGCAAGGTCTCCCTATATGTCTGTATAGCACAGAAATACACCATAGATAACATTAGGATCCATTGAGAAGGCAGTAAGGGGAAAATCGATGAAAGGTGAAAATTAAATTTGGCCCAAAGAGCCTTTAGGCAAAGTGCAATCTGAAAAAAACATCTTTTATTTTCCCCTGGGTGTCTGATGGGGGTGGGCAGGAGATGGACGGTAAATCTAAGCATCACGGAAAAAGGCAGAAGTATGCTATGAAGGGAAGGGAAACACCTCATCTCGCTCCTAATGGGCCTCCCCTTTGATTGTCTAATTCGGTTAGGGCCATGCGTCCGTTATCGGATCATATCAAAGGTCAGAGGCGTCCTGTAGACAAATCAATCTCCCCGTCTGAGGAGGCGCAGAGGAAGCATGGATTGAGGGAGAGCCGATCCATCTAGAGGGGCCCAGAATGGAGGTGGGTGAGGAGACTGAGAGGTGGGGGCAAGGAAAAATAATGGCATCTGCTGCTTGGAGAGAAGTGGGCGAGGAAGGCGAGATTGAACTGTTGACTTGGGGAATGCGATACGCTCAGAGAGGAAAGGAGTTTACATTATTGCTTGCAAGATAAGAGCAATTCTTTGACAAGACCTGGCGCATTATGGCCTACCGGACGACCAGATAGGCGAGTCACTGATATGTTCCAACAAGGACGGTACAAGCTTGTGAGTTTCTCTCCAAAGGCAATACATGTTTGGGTGTCAGACTCAGAATGTCTGAAAGCTTCTTTGACATTCTCATTTGAAAAACCTCTCATCTCTCTGGCGGTCACCGCAGCCTGACACCATTAGCTCTATGTTCTGATAGGTGTGAAGATAATCCAGTGGCTGCACATCTCCTCATGCATGGCTTCCCATATTTAATTCACTTTCATTCATACAGTTAAAGCATATTTACAGTTACAGCCCTGCTTCTTCTTCACAAAGCTGCAACTGCTGCTAATTACGTTATTTGACCAAAAAAACAACGACAAACAACTGAGCATAATTTAGCAAACAAAAATGTCAAATGTTTGCTTGTTTCAGCTGCTTGAATGTAAACATTTGCATCTTTTTTGTGTTTCTTTCTATCTGTAAAATGAATATCTGTGGGTTTCTTGTCAGCAAAGCTTCTGTTTACATTTAATCACCAAAAAGCATTGTGTGCTGGCTGAATGGAAGCCGATGTGCTGAATGCATGGCCTCCGTTAACAACATTTTTGAACATTTTGAATCCAGCATTGTTTACCTCTATGCTGACATGCCAGCAGTCGTCTTTGTCGCTGCCTTTGTCGGCACATTGCTGCGTTTCATCACCTGCAGATCAGTGGAACGGTGTGAAACCATTGGCAGGAGCGTGTAGCGTAACACACGCATGCTTGTGAGTGCATCAGAACAAACAAAACAGGGACCCACTCGTAAACATAGTGCTGCTTATGCTAAAATCCACAAGGGCACCTTAAATTTGAGTGATAGTTGAAACAAATGGCTGATTGACACTGGAAATACATGTATAGGAACATGTTTTAATGAGACGTATCTTATTTGTTGTAATGAGTTGCGGCATTTAGTGGATTTTACTCATTGTTTTTATTGTAGTTTTAAGGTTATTGACAGTTATAGCTTCTTCAAATGTCAACTGCAGTCCTTTAGATTTTTTTAAGTTGTTTAACAAGCCTAAATGCTAACAACAAAAAAAAAAACTGCCAGAATAATTGATAATGGGAGTAATAATAAGGTATATGCTCCAGTCACAACAGTGAGGCATATGTTGTCTTTTGGGAGTTCTGATAAAGGTTGAACACCGTCATAGTGAAACCACTATTTAGCCTTCCTCCACACACTGAATATTTTTAATACTCCAGCCCTCTTAGAATGCCCATTAACAAATACTCATAATTAAACCAACGATGCATAAACACAGTGGTGGTGGGCAGCGGTCCTGGGCAAAGTTTATAGTTGAGAATAAATCATCCACAGTTTAATGCCAACAAGATGTTTAATTAGCCTAAATCGTGCACAGAGAAGCACATAGAGAATGGACCCAGGTTGCCCCCTGGTCTCCCTGCATTAAAAGGCAACGGCGTATTTCCTCAGTAAGATTAAAACTCACTGTGTAATAACTCACCCGAGCCTTCCCTCCAGACATCGTTGCGACGGTTCAGTGTGAGATAATGTTTGCTCAAGCAACTCTCAATGAGATTCAGCGCTCCGGTGACACCATTACTCTAAGCTCATTGCCTAGTCTGGTTGGGTGGGTCTACCCTGCCTCCGAAAAGTCGAAGCGCAGAGGCGCCAGAAGAGAGAGCACCTCTCGAGACAGATTACATGTCTGTGGACAAGCGAATAGGCGTGCACTTCACCTCCGCCTCAGACAAGGGGGTTATTATCTTATTGTGTTTTTTGTTTTTTTTTCTCTGTTCACGCTTTTGCCAGTCATGTAAAGCATCCAGGACAAGATGCTGGGGCAGGTGGACGACATGTCAGCTTACACATTTTCGCTAATTGCAGGCAGTCAGTGAAATGAAGATGATGACACAAGCCTGCAGAGGAAGTCAAAGCAGCCTAGGCCCGAGCCAAAGTGTTTTAAATGGATTACACCAGTGTGTCATTGCGATTACACGCTCCTCGCAGGGACCGCGACAAGATGAATTGTATTTTATGGCTTTACAGCAGATCTTTTTTCTTTCTTTTCTCCTGCAAGTTGAATGCATTTTTCCTCCTTTACTACACAGCGTGGTGTGAATGTGGGATTGTTTTTGCCTTTGAACTACCTCACAAACAGTTCATCTGCCACTTTTCCAAAGGGGACATTTTCTGTTTATCTCAGAGTGAAGTTGGTGAATGAGAAATATATACATTTTCATGCTTGTTAAATTATATTTCAGACTTATTTTGGCTTGTTTTGAACAGCTGAAACACTAGAAGCTGCCCCTATTTTACAGTGAATCATAGCATTTCAAAACAAACGAGGTGGAGAAACTCAAAGGGCCTCAGAAAATAATACACATAAACTCATACAGCTCTTTATACTTTAGGTTCAATCATTCACATATTGTTTAACAATAATATCTTATCACCTCAACCCTAACCCCTAACCCTTCCCTTTTAGTATAACATTTTTTTTACATTATACTCTTTATACCATGTGTCATGAAGTTCACTGATACAAGCTGATTTAAGAACAAGGCCCTTAATCCCAGCTTGATCTCTAAGCTGATCAATAGATATGGCAAAGGTGCATGTGTGAGCAGGCAGAAAGGGTTATGAAGGCTTCAGTTAGAGTGTGTGTGTGTGCGTGTGTGAGAGAGAGATAGAGAGAGGTTATGGCTGGAGGAGTCCGCTAAGTAAGAAAAGGGCAGAGGGTTAAACACTCGAGAACCGCCATGACCCAGAGGAACATATGTTCACAACGTTCCCAGCAACTTTAAATCGCAACATCCGTCTACTTCCTCTCGTCCTGTGATGTACACTCTTGGTGAGACTTGACACACTGTTTTCATTGAGTGTGGTGTGGGGGTGTATTACATCTGGTATTCCATTGGTGAAAATTACCGATCGCGCAGGCGCAGGCAGACACTGTGAGACTTGCACGACTGCATGAAGCTATTGGAGACTTCTATCAGAGGTGTGAAGTTGTACTGCTGATTCTTCAGACAGTGCAGGAAATTGGCAGGCATATAGAAGTGAATGGGGATAAAGTCTGCTTTAGAATATTAAGAATAGATGCATTTTTTCTCTTTTCCCACTAAATTTGATTTGTAAAGCTTTTTAAAGTTTTAACCAGGCTTTTGAAAAAATGAAACACAAAAACTTGAGTGCATTACAAGAACTTTCTTAAAGAAAAAGATCCAGTCTGTCATCCTAACAGTGGTCATACCATCACAACTTATGACATCATGACAGTCTATTTAAAATATGTGTAACTACTTCAGAACTGCATCAACACTGTTGTAATTCACTGAGAATTTGGCTGCTGTCTGTTGGTATCGATTATGTTTTCTACAAAGAGTGTTATTATAGCTGTGCTTAAGGGTTCACACACACACACACACACACACACTCACACACACAAACAAAAAACAAAACAAAAGTTAAGTTTCAGTGAGAACTTTGATAAATTTTTAATTACAATAAAGCACACATATCTAAAACAAGTAATACTAGAGCTGATATTGTTCTTTTTATCTGTGCT
Organism: Acanthurus reversus; assembly: GCA_029823135.1. Taxonomy (NCBI): domain Eukaryota; kingdom Metazoa; phylum Chordata; class Actinopteri; order Acanthuriformes; family Acanthuridae; genus Acanthurus; species Acanthurus reversus. The sequence continues at coordinate 11,113,516 of JAPXVT010000017.1, read as the reverse complement.
AGCTTAGTTGGGAAACAAGCTAACAGGGAACAAAAGATTTTGTGTCCTAGTAACGTTAACAGACGGCAGAAGCATTTTAAGGCAGAAACCACTAATTTATCCATGATATTCCATCTCTGAGATGAATCTAAAATGCTTTTTCACATTATTTCTCATGCAGCATACAACATTGTCCCATTTATTAATGCTAGCTTAGCTGAGAGACAAGCTAACAAGGAGTTTAAGAGTTCTTGTAATGGTGACTGCAGTGGAGGCACAGCTAATTTATTTATCCATGATTTTCCATCGATGACTTGAATGAAAGAAAGCTTCCTCACATTAGTTCTCACTCAGCCTGGCTTGCTATAGTTTACTCTTTTTGCGTTAAGGATCACAAGTGCCTTGTTTAAGCGAAAGAACAGCCAAAACTGTGCTACAACAAATGTGCTAAAATTTTTCTTAGATGTGAGATACTGTTAAAGTTCTGATGGATGCTAAGTGAAATGTAATCAATCCATGTTAAGAAAAAAAAAAAAGGTTCTAATCCTGTCATAATTGCCATTGGGTAAATTATACTCCCCCATGCGGCTTTCAACAGGTGTATCCCACCCTGTGCTGACTAAAGATGTGCCAGTGCTGCTCTGAGCACTCTGTCACCTCTCAGTTGCCTTCAGAATTTAATGCTCTTACTGTGGTTTTATATAAGAAAACACTCCTGCCTCTCAAGCTAATCATAGCACTAGTGTCTATGAAATTTGATCAGTCTTAACAATGACCATTGTGTGCTTCTATCGAGCTTCATACTGTACAAATTAGCCTCTGCGCTAGTGGCCAGTAGGACAATGTATTCTGCTGCCTTTATCACATCTTGCCCCGGCCTACTATTAATCTTGCAGACTGTATGGGATGAATTAATGCAGCGAGGGATTTGTAGGGCTATGGATATGGATTACATTGTCTAATAGTATATTTGAATTGGTCTCTGGATGAAATTCCTGTGGACTGAGATTAAATTGGGCTGATAAGAGTCTGCTGTAACGAACCACGTTATTATTGCCCTTGTCAGTCTCTTGTTCGTGGCACAATGTTCATCTACAAGAGGTCTGCATCTCTGATTGAATTTCATAAGTGCAGTTGGTGGGAATTGGCTAGAAAGTGATTGCCATTTTGCTTAATATGCGCTCTGCAGGCTTTAACCTTTTAGCTCTTTTTTTTTACTCTTGGTTTCTCTCCTCATTCCACCGTTACTTGTGCTAAACCGCTCAGTCAGTTCTGAACTATTCACCACTGTTTAACCATAAACTGTCCACACTGAAGAGATGAGAGGCCATGAGAAATTTAACATCCAGAAGAACTTCTCTCTCAATCTAACAGGCTGCCCACAGGGATGTTAAGACCGTAGCTGCTCTTTGTCCTCCCTCTCAGTTTTTCTACTGCATTACATCAGATTACTGTATCATAGCGCAATTTCTCTTAATGCTCCCTGCACTGTAAAATCATCACGACAGTCTTTTTATCTAATCCCGACCTAAAGTGATTTTTTTTTTTTCTGCTCATAATTGAAAATTATGTTCTTAAATGACTCGTTAAGCATTGCTCATTTTCTCCCACACAATGAAAGCATTTTCCTCCCCCTTTTTTTAGTCACATTAAGGGAAGTTAATGTGTCGTGTGTATTCCAAGCTTCTAAACTCAGGACAGGCAATTTCAAAACATTCCGAGGCTGGAAAATCTGCACCTCTGGCTGCGCCTGGCAAGTGCCTCCGCAATAAGTTTGTTTCTTTTCTTTTTTTTTTTTCCTTTTTCCTTTTTTTTTTTTTTCCCTGTTAAGCTCTTTTGCCCGTGGTCGCACAGCGAGGACAACTGCTTGTAACTTCTTGTAGTTTCTGGCATGCCGGTGTACGCTACCAGCTATGATGATTTCCATGCCAGAGGAGATGAGAAAATAAATTAGCATTTGGCTTCAGGCTGTGCCACAACCACGGTGGAGCATCTCCAAAGAGAAACACAAGCATCCACATATACGCTCGGTTATTAATAAAATGCAGTAATGATTCACCGGTGACTCCTCCCCTTCCCTGTCACGCCACCTCTGCACCCTCATTTGCTCAAACACATGAGGAATAGGTGGTGTCATAGCATACGAGGGGAAAAAAAGATCCAACATTCAACATTAAGCCTGCTCCTCGCCTCAATGAGCATATGAATTTTTTATAAACTGTCCCCAGAGGTTCATAAACATTGAGAGAGAGAGCAAGAAAGACTCGAGTGAGCGACAGAGACAAGCATTGGGAGTAAAGGGGGTCCCATTTTAGGCCTTCACACGATATTTTTCTTGCATTAGGCATGCGTGGACACCTGCTGAGGGTGAACTAACAGGGAGGTGGCAGCACTTGCAACATAGCAGCTGTAAATAAGGCTGCGTCACTTAGTGTTTTTTCAGTGCTTAGAGCTGACCCCGGCATCCATTTGGCCCTACTTTATGATTACCATAAATGCCTGGATTGCCTACATAAAAACGTGGAGCGGAGACAAGGGCCTCCGCTTCCATTAGTGGCCGCTTTTACTGGAAGGGCGAAGTTTGTCCCCAGGGTAAGGCCAAAACTCTCACTGTCCTCTACAGTCTGTCAAATAGACTCTGTAATCAAGGACTGAGCTAAGTGGATGGCTGCACTCATGGTGATGTTCATAAAATGATTATTCATAGAGAAGCATTCTGCGGGAGAAGTGTTTTGCAGACAAAGAGATGATCCTTGAAAAAAATTAAAGCTCAATCAGTGGAAACATTTTTACTAAATGTGGCTAAATTCTGGAGCAGCTGCCAGCCAATCAGAGGCTGCAGAATGCTCTCACTAAACTGAATTTTAGACATTAGTGATGTTTTGCCTTCAGATGAACAAAAGGCAAAAATATTCATTTTTGACACTGTAACTGTCTCTGCATAAGACAAACGTTGCTAATGAAAAAACGCATGAAAAAACTTTGTTTCGCAATGTTTAATGCAATGTCTTTTAAAGTCTCTCTCCAACAAGTTTTAAAGTAAAATTATTCTCATGTGTATCATATTTTGGCTTTGAAAAGTGGCTAGAACTCTTCCTTTCTCTTTCTCATTGAAAAATTCTAATTAGTCCTTGTGCTCTGCCCACCATTGCTGCTAGCATTAACTTGACCAGTGGGAGAGCTGTGCACAACAAGATAGATAGCAAGAGTAAACATTGGTGAAATTTATCCGTAGGCTCCATGTTTGAAACTCAGACAAAGCCTCAGGCATGAATGGGACTCAGATAAGGTCTGAAGTGCACCAAAATCAACAACTAGCAGACATATTAGAACGGTAATTGTAGCCTAGTTACCATCTTAAACTTATGTAATTTGTTAGCGCGTTAGCTTGTAACTGGCAGTGGCTGACACAGCGTTAATGGTCGTGCTAATGCAAACTGTCACTCTGTACTGATAAGTCTGTTTTTGGAGGTTTCAGGCTTCTAAAATTGCCTTTTCAGTTTTTGTGGCGTAGCAAGTCTAGCTCGTCTAGATTTTAGGAAAGTGCGCAGACATTGCCCTCTACTGCAGAGGAGGGTAAAAACACCCCCGAATGACAAACTTTGCACAGATACAAGTCAATATAGTAAAGGTCTAATATTTTAGAGGACATAAACATAAAAATCTCTCCACTACTGTTAAGCGGAGGAGGATTTTTTTAAATAATGGGAAATAGTAAAAGCAATAACACAAAAGCAAGAAGCTGACTATGGCCCATTGTAATCCATGCCTCATAGATTTTTCAGGTCATTTAATCATTTGGGAGTATGAGTCCAACTCGGTTTTAATAACAGCAGCTGTGTAGAAATGTCCAGGCTGTGCAACGGGTTGCAAGGTCTTGCTGAGACAGTACATATAATAAAATTGCCTTGTCTTATTCAGGGATTTGAGTTTCAATTTGATCTCATCCCGTTTGGTCAGAGAAAGCAACTTTTCTGAAGACAAATCACAGCGAGGGGGGAAAATATGGAAATCCGAACAATAATTCAAAGGGTTGCTCTGCATACAAATTTGCAACTGGCTAAGGAAAAAAAAAAATGCAGTCAAAAAGAAATCAAGTGCAGCAGCTGTTGTGGTTGTGGAATGTGCAGAAAAGTGCATTTGCCTTTTCTTTAAGAGGGGAGATAAAATTGTGAAAGCAACTCCCATAGGAAGGCAGGGGAAAGCAGTGCAATAATATATGCAAAGAGGGGGGTGGGGGGGGGCTATTATGAACATGATGACAAAAGATCAATGTTGCCTCTGATTCCCGCTGACAGTCTGAAACTAATATACTCATTAGCATTAATGCCACCGCGATATAAATTGAACAGGCTTTATTTTTAATAGTCTTGCTATACTGTCTGTGTTGGGTAAAGAATGGTTTTCTCGGAGCCGAATCCGTCATGTGTCCTTGGCATCAATGGCCAACAGCGGAGTGAAATTGAATGGCTATTGTGAAAACTGTGGAGGGAAATTCTACTATATTGCACACCTTATGAAAGCCTTTGCTTTGTGCTGCTGTGATCTTACTTTGAAATAGGTGGATGTCAGTGCGTAGGAAGAACTTTTTTGAATCAGATGAATGTAAGTGTGTAGGAAAAACTTTCTTGATAAGTACGAAAACCGTCAGAGTTGGTGTCTCCACCACCTTTCCCATCCTGGGTGTTTTTTAAAAAAAGAAAAGATTAAAGGGAAAGTTCACCCCAAAATGAAAATTCTGTCATTATCTACTCACCCTCACCAGGAAGGTCGGGTAAAGTTTTTTGTTTGCTTTTTTTGTCTACAAAACACCGATGGAGTCTCACAGGTGAA
>JAPXVT010000017.1:10467113-10477541 GCA_029823135.1 Acanthurus reversus | reverse complement strand
AGCTTAAACAATGTCACTTTCATACATATTATAGAAATGACCAAATTTGACATATATGTGGTGTGCAGACATATTTTATGCAAGTATTTTATTTTGGTGACTGCCTGTCTTGTTGGATTATCTCATAATGTTATAAAATGTACACTTAATTCATAAAATTGATTGGAAAGATAAAACAAAGAATGCCAACAAAAATCAGCTGTCAGAATTACAAACGATCTCTCAATGCTACATTGGTCCTGTTGTGATTAGGGTTAGGGGCATAAAGTGGGGCATTAATTTAAGTATGTCCACCTCTCTAGGCACCACTAATCCTCTGGTAACACTGATTAATCAATAGATGCACAAACCATTCATTAAGACAGTAATTTATTCACACTTAAATGATGATTTATGTGAACATTTTCAAAGTTGTTATTCTGTAACATGGGGCTTTTGAAAGACCTTTTATTTTGTTTGTTTTCTTTGTAAAATATTACACAGTAGAACTCAATACAATTATGCTGCAACCAGTGATATGACTTTAGATTATTTATATGACTGTAGTTTATAAACTCTGTCACAACCTGATTAAATCCTCTAATCATTTTTAATGCCGATGTTGTTATGTGTTAATATGTTATATTGTAATGTATGATATTAAATTAAATTACTTTTTAAGACATTGGATATACAAGTGCAAAATAAATACTTCAGAAAATAAGGACTTATTTATAGTAAATTAAATCAGTGGATTGTTTCTTGTTTCTTGGTAAAGTCTGTTGTTATCTTGGTCTCTAGGATGTTTTTGCAGTGTCTGTCTGACATGTAGTGTCTCAGCAAAACGTCTGGCAAATCTTTTTTAAATGTTATCCTTAAATACCCACATAATGGAGCTGTCAGTCAATGTTTATCCCTATAGGGATTTGTTTTCTAATCAATACTAATTTTTAACATCCCAAAACCAAATACTTTTGTTTTGGAGAGCACTAGGATGCACAGCCATGCATCTTTCATTTGAAGTAAAGGAATTGATTTTTAAAGATTCTGTTATTCTACAGTATTATATCTTGTCTGGTTGGTTGCTAGTGAGATTTGTATGGTTAATGTATGTTTGTTATCCTGAAGGCTTTCATTGAACAAGGTCATATCCAGTTTATGGATTATTATGTATAATTTAAAGACACACATAAGTGCTTGTAACATTAAAGAGAAATGCATTTCATTTTTTAATTTTGCCTTTATTCTTTGATTTAAAAAAAACTATTATAAAAATCAAAAACTTAAATACCAAATATTCACTCTGATAGTCCAGTTTTCAGGTCCAGCCATAGTAGAAATCAGTATGTATTTTGCTCTTTGTGTTTGAACAGTCAGTTAAGTTACGTGATGCAATAGTGTTTTTTGGAAAGGTTTACTGAAAATGTTTTGCATGAAAATGTGTTATTTGATCCCATGGGATCAAGTCACTCATATTTTTACAATGTTTTCAGCACTTGTTCACTAACTCAGCCATTATTGATTTAAATCCACAGAGAAAAATACTTTTCTGTGGTTGAGGCAAGCTTATGCCTTTTAGTTGTTGTGTGACTCTATTAATGCTAAAGAAATATTAATGTCCTACAATCAATTCCCAGCACAGCCACATTCAAAGTCATCTACAGAGTATACGTTGTACACAGGCCCTGATAATAGCTTCTTTCTCTCTGACATACATTAATATGCCGCTGTCATAAAAATTAGATTATTGTGTCATTTTTTCATTTGATTTACAATCACCATAGTAATGTAACAATGATTAAATAAAGAATTCTGTATCCCTGTGCTGACAGTTTCCCTATTAATAAAATGTCAAAATCAGGTTATCTAATGCATATTAAAAGTCGGGAGACTGCATCCTGGCTCACCGGCTCAAAGCTCATCTCAGGTGGTAATTTGCGGCCTATTTTCCATATAAAAGAGACAGATTCTAGTTAATTCATCCAGCTGGAAAACCAGGAGTGTCGAGCTCTCCGATATAGTAATTTGCCACTGTATCCTGTTATACCTGAACTAGTTTTTGGTTTGTTCTTTGGCTCAGTTTTCAGTCGAATCTCCATTTCAGACATAACCTCCCAAGGTCCACACATACACACTCACGTGCACACAAATACTCAGACTCACTTATTCTCATGTAGCCACTTCCCGAGGGACAGGAAGCGCTGTTGTGCAGTTGTGCATGTAAGGTTGCACACTTTGGGGAATCAGGCATCATTCACAACACACTGAACCTCAACCCGCCGGCTCTTTTCAGCCCCCCCCCCCACACACACACACTGGCACAGAGTTTGCAGTTGTATACATAAACAAAAGAGAGTAGAATCTGATGGGGTTTGAGTCTGTGGGAATATAAACTTATGACTATGTGAGTCAGAGGTGGTGATGGACAAAATTACAATAGCAATTTTTTTTTAAACAGAATTACGATATTAGATAGACGAAGCATTAAATTAATGCTAGTAGATTGAAATGTGGCAGGAGGGAGAGAGGGAGGCTTTGTCTTTTTCATGTTTCTATTCAGTCTCCATTACGAGACCGCAAGAAATAATATGAATGCAGAAATCATATTACCAGACAACATTACCGATTGCTTGCAGTTGTTTTAATGTTTAATCTGTTACTCAATGCATAAAGCCAGATGGGAGTCAAGAATACAAATGTGCCTTTTCATTACACGCCTGTCCTTGCTGCAGGACAGACCAAAGCAAATGTATGAATACACATCCTTTAAGCTTGTCATAGCAGTGGATGGCTGTGATTGCACTGTAAATCATTCAGGTGCACAGGCAGGCTCAAGCCCCCAGCATCACCGGTCCAAATCCACCTCATGACTGTGGCATCTTTTGCTCTCTCTCACTCCCTTTCTTTTCTGCTTAACATGTTATATGATGTAAATCAATGATGGGTGCTCCTCTCTCCCAGTCCCTGCTCTTTGACCTGTCAATGAAGGCAGTAGCAAAAACATAAATGTGCATATGACAATAAATTCAATCACGGTTGGTATGGATGCAGGCGACTAGTCAGTTAAGTGTTTAAATGCCCACTTACTCGCTAGTCAGCACCAGAAATACAAGTCAGTCAGTTATAATTCAATTAAAGTGACTATGAGGAACTTTCAGTTTTTATTGACTGTAGCGGCCCCTTTGGACAAAAGCGGTAGTGACACAATCGCCTGCTGTCATAAAGATCCTTGCTAGCTCGTGCCAGGCAGGCAGAACTCGACATTACACCAGCAACATGTGCTTCTGTTTTTGAAAGCGAGTGAAAGAGAGACCGCAGGATGGATCGCGATGAGGAAATGTATTTATATGTGACTGAGAAATAAGTTATAAGCCAGTTGTACGGCAGTAATGTCCCCCCCTGACCTGCTGCTTCTGTTTTCTGTAGGCTAATGTTACACAGCCATTTGCAAACTAACAGCCGTAGGCACAGAATTTAATTATGTTATTGTCATTGCACAGCACAATGATTTTTTTTAATTTTTAATTTTTTTTTTTTAATCATTTCGTCTGAGTCTGCGGGGATTCAGACCCAATCACGTACATTGATAGCATCTACATAAAAACAGTCTTGTCGCTGAGGGTCTTGTGTGCTGTTACAGGAAATTCATAATCATCAGTGGAATCATGAAACTGTTTCATAATTACTTAAAAGTTCCTTGTAATAACTTCAACTTTTTTTAAAATACAAAACTAATTGTTGAGTAAATTCTTTCTTCATAAAATTCAATGGTCACCCTCTTGTTATTGTAACTTTTGGTTTTGCACATGTTGCCCGACTTTTTGGCCGTGATGGCCGAATAATTTTGTATTTATCAAAGGCAAAAGTTGCCTTGCCCTAAAAATAACTTTCCAAGCCTGGTTAAATCCATGCACATTTTCTCCAGTGCAACAGCAAACATGTCCTCTGCAGTTGCAAGTTATGTACCTTCAGAATACTTTTGACAAGACAACTAAATAATGTGGCAAACTTTTATGTGTATTATCAGTTGTTCATCTCTTTAATGTCTTTTTGGTTAGCATGCTAGCTACTCTCTTCTCTCACTTCACTTATATTTCCTCTACAGCGTCTGCTTAAACAAAACAGTCATACCCTGATACTGAAATTGGATTATCTTTCTATTTTTTAATTTAATTTTTTTTTTTTGGGGGGGGGGGGATCCTGCTGCATTGGCATATAAATATAGAAACAGTCTCAGACGGCTCAACATAGATGCCCTCTGGATAGCCAAAAAAACAGAAAATTAATTGGGAAACTCTGGGCGAGAGTGTGATTGTGACTTTGATCAATGACTGGGGGAACTCATTACCAGCGTGGGCCAGTGCATGAGCGGACCCTAATTGCGTGCCAGTCTGTAATTCTGTGCTGTAATTGACAGCTGGATGAAGCAGGTGTGCCCAGTGACACAGTGGCGCGATGAGAGAGACAAAGGAGAAAGGGACAGAGAGATCACAAGATGGGATGAGGAAACAGGAGTGATAGTGGATAAAAAAGGCAAAGGGAGATTCTAACTGTTCCTTGGCACAGATATGAAAGGCTCTGGATATGGAAGCAGGATGGACCTATACAGACTTCATCAGTCCGGATAAAATTAAAAAACAAAGGGAAGAGTGTGGGAGAATAGGGAGAAGAAGTAGTGAAAGGGAACGAGTAGTGTCACTTGACTACATTGTGTCTTTAGTATTAAATATCTAAACTGTAAACTTATGTATTATTAAATTCAAATACAGTTTGGCTAATTGGTGTTGTGGTCAAGCACCTTGTCCATTGGTGATATATAGCCACAGGCTGAATTGTAGTTTTATTAGGGATGCATATAGCTAATATATAAAGGATTGTTGATGAAAACTAGCCTGCGTGGGTAAATGGGGCACATTTACATGTTCGGCTTATGTATCTGTGGTTAATTAGTGTGCTTTGTCTCTTCTTTAATAAACAAGCAAACGAACAATATGGCCCTAATAATAAATTGAGGGGGATGGTATATTAGTCGCTACATAACTGAGGCACATTAACTGTTTTTGTCATACGCTTCAGTGTTCTGTTTTCAGTTAACTCACTCAGTATTCATGGGCCATCAACAGTTTCTAGTGTCAAAGCGATTGTTTACCTCATGTTACCTTACTTAAGCATTAAAGAGCTGCATGCAGGCGGGTCTGCACTTTTTGGATTTAAGGAAAGGGTAGAACAAGTCTTGAATCAGTATTCAATATCAGTTGATAGCCTGATTTGAGGTTTTATAAAGGCCACTGAGAGGGGAGACGACAGATCAAAGCACTCCTACTTATTTTTTAACTTCAAAATCCAGATAATAGTCACGCATATTGATTTTCCAATATCATTTCATTTTGTTTTACCTAACAGGTGACCGTGAAAACATTACCATCCATCAGCAGATCTCATCTGCAGTTGCTGTTACTTTAATTTCCTAAGGAGGGTGTGGGCTGGCATGTATAGAAATGGACTGACAATGACTGAACAGCTCCCACTTGTGGGCTAAATGTGAGTCAGATTGCAAGTCAGCTTCACCAGGTGCTTTGCATCTAATAAAAAGCGCACTCCAAACAAGGCCTGTCTGCTTGCTCAAAGTGGTACACCACTACCAGGGAGGCTTTTGTAGGCTTTTTGCCATCTTCTGGCAAGCTCTCATAGACCAGGGGCAAAGAATGTTGAATTCAATCAAGCACGCCATAATTCCTTGCAGTGTATGAGTGGGGCTGACTCACAGGCTTCTAATGGCTGCTCATAATCAAGCACCATGATTAAGCACTTGGGGAAGTGGGCACACACTAAAAATCCTTTGGAGATGTCCTTTCCCTAAGAGCTAAGTACACTCATTACCTTGCGACAGCGGGTGCGTGGGTGCTTCATTAGCTTTTATGCCGGGTTGCCTGTATTTGCTCATAGTTTTTCTGATTTCCATAGAGTGGAAAGGCGCCCAAAGAGCCCTTGACTGTAACAGTTTAAAATCTGTATGCTGGCTATGTGGCACCAAGAAAGTCTCTAACTGTAGTAATTGCAAGTTTCATGGTCTCACTCCAAGCAAGGGAACTTTTTTTTTTTGACCAAATCATCCATTCCAGTGCTAATAATTTTACATAATACGCTTTGAAATGATGGCGAATCGCATGATACGTAATACACTTTAAAATTATTGAGAATTGAATGACAACTTCAGTAAAGCACAAATGACCACCCTGAAGGCTCTGACATCAAACACTCAAATGCACTCATAAAACCTTGTATAATCCCACTTCTTGACAACTTCGACAGATTTACCTGCACTAATAACTCTTGTAAATATTCTGTGAATCACTGTCTTATGGTAATATGTGAATATTGTTTGTTGCACAATTTATTTTGTCTATTGTGATGTTGATGTATGCCTATGTTTGTTTGGTTACTGACACCAGGGAAACGCACCACAATGCCGTAATGAAAGCAAATTCCAGTCACCTCATTTGTGTGTTCATTATTAAATGATTGACAGAATGTAATTTCTACTGCAGAGACTATGTTTTTTTTCTAAATTCTACAACACTACACCAATAAAACCAATCCATAACCACAGTTGTGTTGTCTTTGTGTCTCAAGTTGAACGTACAAAAACTTATATTTAAGTGAAGTGATTTTTGTGGTGGGTTATGGTCAGAACAATTTAAAGCGAAGCTATGAAGATGCCTTGATTGTAGACAAATTATAATGTTAATCCCTGCTGGTGGAGACATGACTCTTGCTGGAGGCCAGACAGAGAATGACATTCTCCACATGGCAAGTTACAGGAGATAGCCAGACAGATGCTTCAGCCACACAGACTCATTAGCTAGGGCCAACCAGGTCCAAGATCAACAACTTTGACCACAGCCATCTGTAATCTAAAAACATTGTGTATCTGTTTTAAGATCTTCAAGAAGTAGTAAGTAGGATTACATCTACTATTAAAATATCTACTAGTAAAATAGGTGATGTCATTTTAAGCTCACAAATAAATACGATACAGCCACTGTTCAAGAGTTTGAGATCTACAATAGCTCTTTAAGGATGGGTATGCAGTTTTATACATTAACGGCTGTAGTAATGATGGCTGTGCAAATTTAAACTTTGATATCTACATACACAAAAACATGCACACTATTGCCTTGAGGCATAGGGGAAGATGGATTGCCACTAAGTGTTTTCTGAGTCATAATGCTGTCCATAGATTATAACCATTATAGGTAAACCTTCTGGCAAAAAGATTAGTCTAATTAGTTCACTCTTCAACTAGGCTCGTCTTTGGTTGCACACATTCATGATGCATTGCCTCTTTAAAATTTAGAGAAGCAAGTACGATGCCACTTTAATCGAGTGTTTTACATCTTGTAATCTGTTTACCATAGTCATCGTAATGAGACTTAAAAAGCTTTAATGGCTCTCAAAACGATTTATTGATGATGATTTGCTTTATATTTGTTTGAGGGAGCCTGGCTTCAAAAAGACAAGAAATACACAGGAAACTGTTGAGCTGCTGTGACTTTTCCACATCAAAGACATCTTCCATCAACTTTGAGCAGTTTTTCCTCCTCAAAATATGGATTTGATGATACCCATCTCTCACTCCTAAAATAAGCAGACGGATGCCTGACAAATGTCCTGATATCTATCAAAGTACTATCTCCTTGTCTTGTTTTTTCCTATCCATGCAGCTGCTGACAATACATCACTGCCTTTGATCCCAACTGTCTAAATGTCTGCTGAATGTCACACAAGTTTTCAAACAGGTTGTCAGCGTGTGTTGTGGAGACAAATGCTGCGTGCGATGTATGTGCGGAATGTAATGTGCAGGTGCTTGATTGTGTGAAATGCACACAGATGTGTGAAAAGAGCACAACTGAATTTTGTGTGTATGTACTTTGTGGGTGAGAGTGTGTGTGTGTGTGTGTCTGTGTAGGTGGATGCATGTGTGCATGTGTGTACACACGTCTGAGCACAACCCTTATCCAGAGAGGGATAAATCCAATCCATTACCTGGCGGGGCTCAGGGCAGCTCAATCGATGGCACTCTCAGTGGCTGCTGATGAACTTCCCTCTCTGACAAGGTGTATCATTCAGACCTGTCGCAGAGCAAGACTCTGTCTGGCATTTCAAAGCACCGAGGAAACTTAAAGCCAACATTTTGACTCGAGGAAAAGTGAGCAGAAAGTATTCACAGCCCTGAAGTTATGTCCACAATGCATTTGTGTTCACAATTGATTTCTCTCGCGCCAGCTTGAAAGGCTCAAAGTATAGCTCATCACGTCACATCAAAGAGCCTTCAGCACTACTGAATGCATGTATTTATCAATTCATGCACGGGTCGAACATAAACTGTAATTACATTCAATCACACCGAATAAGAAAACACTGAATAACATGTTTCTGGTGTGTTGAATGTGTGCTCATCTACAAGTATGTTTTCTTATCATCCGGCTGCCACTTCCCTCCAACCTGAAAAAAAAAAAAAAAAAAACTAAAGGGATGGAGGGATGGAGGAGCAGTCAGTGTGAAGGAGGAGGAGAAGATCAAATGGCAGGGCGGTTATGAGATGTGTGTCTGATGCCTTTTCAGCGCTGTTTTGGCCGCCGCACCAGTCAATCACGATTACAATGGCGAGGAGAGATGGGAGCAGTGGTGCAGAAAGAGCAGGAGTGATAATTACAATGCAAGGGACAAGATAATGGGAACACGCTGCACTCTCCCAATCATTTCATGTATCAGCAGCCGGCTGACCCCCTCCCCTACTGACAACCAGCAATCACAGGTCATATTTGTGAAATCCAAAATGAATTAATTTGATGACAGCAGTGGGGGTTGTGATCCGTCTCTCTATATGCGTGTGTTTGTGTGCAGAGTTTTGTCAAATGTCAGAGAATATTGACTTGTACTTTTCCAGATGGAATAAGCACATGAGCATGACATTGTCATTGTGTCATGAAGAGGAGAAGGGCCATGAGCATTGCACTGTGCACTGTAAGTGGCTTGTTGCTCGATGACACAAGGCGTGGCAATCCCTGATCACAAAAAGATTGGAAGAAGAAAGGGTCCTTTAAAATTGCAAGTATTTGTAATCACAGCTTTAAATCAACACACACTACACTAGCCTCTACTATCAAAGTACATATCACTTTTAAATGTACGCAGGCTGGTAATTTTATTTCACAAATTAAAAACTAGTAAAATACATTGACATTATGTGTTTTGCTTTTATAGCCATAATCCAAAAGCATTTAGTTGTGTAGTTTTGTATAAAAAACTTGCACATTAAAATCACTGTAAGTTAACATGTTATTCCATTTATTTTTTGTTTAATCTAATCAAAATTATCAAAACACTGATAAATATTTGTATTTTCTGCAGCCCAATTAAATGTAGTGCATTGTTGCCCAGACCTGGCCCCTACTATGTGTATTCTTTCACTATGCTGGGAGCAGTACATGTTATCCCGCTGCTCCTCTTAAGTATAGTCAGCTGAGAACATTAATCATACGATCGTCTAAATTAAATTTACCAGAAAGCGTAAAGCAGCTTAATGAAAATTAAGTTGTTTATGATGTGCATGATTGCAAGGGTATCTTCTCTTTGCTGGAAGTACCTGAGATGAGCAATGGGATTTAAGCCATTCGGAAAGGGACAACTCTGATCACACATTCGATGCTCAAAAGCATTCAAGCAAAGTATACAGGTGCTATCAATCATGGCCCTGTTGTTGGGAAAGTTAAGTTGTATTTAAGTCCTCTGTTGTTGTTGTTGTTTTTTTTTACACTGGCTCGACCCATAACTGTAACTGTGTTTTTGTGGCTGTGTACATTTGTTTTTCAAGCTTGTAGATTACTACATGTTTTAACTGGGATGTGATAATTACTGAAAATATCACCAGTGATACTGTGACTTATTGTTCAAGACTGTTCCAAATGGATTTTTATTTGAATGTAGAAAAGCATAGCTATTGCTTAGCAAATGACAAACTGAATGGAGCACTAACTATAATGGAGAATGTCTCACTCTTGTAGAAACTCTAACTTGCTGAATTCTCAGTGCGAGACCTAACACTGCAAAAGCATATTTGAAAATTTTGAAATGTTTCTGTTTATATCTAAATGGAGGTGGTACTGCTACACCTACTATTTACACGGGATGCACTCAGTGTTTCACTGCGGCATTGTGAATAAATCCATGTCAAAATCAGCTGGAGCTAAGCTTGTTAGCTTCTAGCAGCCAGTGCTGCCTTTGTGTAGCAGAGCTTTGCAGTGTGTTTGGCTAATGGAGCTAACAGCTAAACACACAGCAGGACTGACAGTTATATTATATATATGTGTTAGGAATATTAAACATACACTTTATGTATGTTGTGTATGGGTTGTGTATTTTTTTGTAGGGGGTGACCAGTGGCTC